>JAMAGW010000062.1:0-45389 GCA_023626355.1 Penicillium sp. S1602 | reverse complement strand
TATACCATATTGGTACTATTTTATATTTGTTCTGGATCTCTCTCACTATCTTCTTACCTAGCCTTTTGCTCCTTACATCGGTCTGATCTATCCGTATTTGTTGTAATAATAAGAGATATTCTGGTCTTATCTTTCTTCTTTCTAGTAATTTTTCTATAAGAAAGACCCCTATTTGGTATCTACCGCTAAAATAGGCTAGTTTCATCTATATTATATATCTTAGAAGGTTTATATTAATCGCATATCGTACGAACTCCCTCTATCTGATCATATATAGAAGATGGGACTAAAGCAGCTTCTCCATGGAAAGTATGATATCAAAGATTATGCCGGTTTTTGAAGCGTGTAAGCTAACCTTTAGAGAAAGCAGGTTTTTGTTGATCTCGATATTCAGGGATATAAGACCAAAGCTCGTTTGCTTTAACCTGAATTAAAGGGCCCGTAATTAGATATCCATTATTGATATGCTTATTAACCTAATCTAATAGCTTCTGGTCTAGAATAGGCCAGAAAGATGAAGAAAATCGCGGATTTGCCTTTATAAGCCCTATATTAAGATATTCATATTGGGATGAAAGAATTCTTGAAACCGATACACAACTAATCTTGTGGTTGAATTGGGACTGAAACCAATCTACACACACAGATTAGGTAGGTTTAGGGCTAGAATTAGACCAAAAGGCACATAATGCCTGCTTCTGGGCATCTGATATGCCTAATCGAGCACGCTTTGGTGGTAGTAGAGCAGCTTGTGTGGCCGGTCTGACGCACGCTGGAAGAGGTGGAAGATCAGAGATTTCAGGCATTCTGATTGGTCGATATGACTGACTAAGCGGATGACTCAGCAAAGATGGGATGAAAAGTTGTGTACAAAGGGTGAGTGTACTAAAAGCGGGAGTTTAGTATGTAAAACCAAGGAAAAGTGGGTCCGTCCAAGCGAATTGTGTACTAAAGCGGCAGTGTTCTAAAAGCGGGTATACAATAGGTGAGAGTTGACTGTACTAAAAGACTAGCTATTTTAAATAGAAGCTTATAGCCTAATAATATTCTATTCTTACTAAGCTAGTAGGGCTAATATAGCTATCTATAGATGGGGTAATCTTACCTACTCTTACCCTACTTCTTACCCTATTTATTAAATACTTACCCTTCTTACCCCGGTCGCGCGACGCTAAAGCGGCTCTTACCTATTTCTTACCCAGGCGATACCCACCAGACTACTAGCCGCATTAAAGCCACACGCCGGTTAGTTAGTAGTATGGTGGGTGACCATATGCGAATCCTAACTATTGTATGTTTTTGTTTTTTATTCCTTTTCTGTCATCAGGATCATCACCCACAGTCGTCCCGCAAAACAAAAAAAATTAAATAGAAAGCGTCACATACGGAGGGCGGAAACATTCTCTCGGATTGGATTCATGCCACCTGGCGGAGAAGTTAGGAGACACAATATAGTATAGTGTATAGTACCCAAGAGCTCGATTCAACTAGCTGACATTAGCTGCAATACCCCCTTTGCAAAGCCGAGCAGTATCATCATACAGCTTGCCATCGATCATCAATGACTTTGCTGGATCTTTAAGCAATGCCTCACGCCCCCGTCTATCATTTTGACGAATTCTGACACACTGACTGCCAACTTATCTATACTAGTCCGCTTAAGCGCACTTCCCAATTATTCACCCCTACTAATTTCGCACTCCCTCAAACCATCTAAATGCATATTGATTCGCTTAATCCATTGATCATAGGGCTCCGGCGCCTGGGGTACCCTCTTCAAAGGAACAAACCATCACATGTCTCCGTAATACGGTCCTTAGCCAAAAATAAAAAAAGAAAAAGAAAAGAAAAAGAAAAAAAAACTTGGAGAAAGACCCGCTTGTGTGTAAACTGGACTTCGCTTGAGCCTGGCCCGAAGGCGTTGTAACTCTTGATTGAGCTTTTGAATATTCCGTCGGGTTCTCATGCCGTGAGATTAGATGGTCTTTGGCTCATCAATGGAGTCTGTGACGACATATCCGGAGCGAAGTCTAGATTGGGATATTTGGAAGTGCATAGGTAGGGAATATTGACCATGGAATAATTCAATAGACCTCAAGTACGTAACATGAAAGAGAGAAACGTAGATATGCAATGGACCGAAAGTACGTAACATAAAGGAAAGAAGTTCAGACATATGGAGCTTGCCCAACTGTTCGTGGAATTTACCTGTCATATCCCTTGGGCATTCACCTTGGACGCCGTGAGTGCTTGCGCGCATATGCGGCCAATCTTTCAAGATCTTTGCCCTGCGAGCGTTTTCCGAGGCGAATGATGGCAACACACGCGGGTCCAATAGTCTTTGACCATGATAGGTTGTCCTGCTCCAGAGAAGCGATCTTATCAACAACACCTTCTAGTTTTCCAGAAGCCAGCAAAACTTTCAGATTGCCTATGTCCCGACGAATGGAAGCCACCGCTGTGTCTACTCCAGGGTCGAGACGCACAGCCAGGAATTGTTCGATTCGCTCGTCGCTGTTCAAAACCTTCAAGGCATTTTTACTCGACTGAGCGGTAAACCAAATATCACCATCATCATCCTCTTCCTGAAGTTTGCGGAATATCGCCGATAACTCATTTACTTTCGGTATCCCATTCTTCGAATATCTCTTCATTGCCCAACAGGTAGCTGAGTTTGTGTCTTTGCTCATAGAGACGTCCGAGTACCATTCAAGCAACATTGGAAGGGCCTTCTCGACATAGTTTGTATAATCAGTGACCATATCTATGACAGCCTTGCTGAAAGAAACCTAGGCAGCCAGTTAGAACCATCACGTCATTCCGGTATGAGGAAGAAATTGACCTTATCCGCTGCAGCCTGCAGCATTCGTGCAATATCCTTTGTATGCATTCCCGTTTCAATTCTGGGAAAGTACTTTTTGACTCGTGCGACGGCTTTTGAGTCAGGCAGATCTTCATACGTGATACGATTGTAGAAGTTGTAGGCCACGCCAAATCTTGCCACAATCTTGGCAGTTGGGCGAAAGTCATGATTTCCGAAAGCTGGCGGGGGCATGTCTGCCTTGAGACTTTCGCAGAGGTCCTTCAACAAATTGATGGCCTGGGTATCAACGTCCACGTATAGATTCTTGAGATCCTTCTTCGCATTTGAAAGGCGCTGGAACCATTGGAGATACTCATCGGGTTCCCAATCATCTTCTGCAGTCCAGGAGTCGGCATTGTCTAGCCACTTTGGGTAGCTGCCTTTGGAGACCATGACTAGAGAATTGATTTGGAAGCGTTTGTTGTGTGTGATGAGTTAAGGCAATGAATGAGGAATATTGGTTAAAGTTGATCTCGCATGGAATTCTTTTTGCTGGTGATTGAAGCGCTCTTTATACTTCAATTTATCAGAATAGCGGTGAAATCTCTACACGTCTTTCGATTTTCCTTTCAGAACTCCTTGCTTCTTTGGTGAGCCTTTCGCTGGGGATGTCGGCCCCGCAACAAGAACCCTGTAACAGGATCCCATCAAGTCACTCGGAGTGCATTGAATTGCAAGATAAGATCTAATAGTTCGAGACACGGGCTCTCAATGCCGCGAGATGACGCTGGGTTGAGGGGTAAGAGTAGAATTAAACAGGAATTCTGTGATATGTGGTCTGTCAAGTGCATATGCCTACATACAATATACAGCGGACTTGGAAGATGCAGAATCGATAGTGGAGATTTATAACTACGTATGCAGACATTGGCCTATAGATCCTTTTAGCCGGGAGAAAAATGGATTCTGTTATGTAGGCTCTTCGGACAGAAATGAGGTGGCTGGCTGAGAGGAAGAATGCTGTCTGTCTGCTAGATGATAAAGTAGTTGGCTGGACGGATACCACGTATTTGACCCAGCCTTAGAAATTTAGGCTACCATCTAAGTTGTGACAAGATGGACTTTGTAATTTACTTTTTCTCTATCGGTCATGTATTCCTTTAACGTCTTAAGTCAATGGGGGGAAACTAAGAGCGGAACATTAGTAGTGTGCTTCAGCTCAGTGATTCATTCTGCGATGATAATATATAATCCAAACTGAGCTACCGGGTTAATTGTTGCCCGTTTCGCCAAATTACTCTTATCTACTATATGGCTTGTTATGGCCTGTCGGCTTACTCTGATGGACTTCTTTGGCGTGCAGACTTTTGATGTTTTTGACTTATCCACTCCATATTATGTGACCACCTTAGTCCCACCTGTGGCATCGATTACACGTTATGCATGATGGTTGAGGATTCAACACCGCTACTTTGACGTATCTCGCCTGCCAATTTCTTGTTGCTTTATGACATAGACCTATCACACGCGCTAAGTGGGAAGGTACGGCACGGCAGGGAAGACCCGCTTGTGACCCACCTCAATTCCGAATTAACTGGCCTCGCGAAGACATTACATATTCAGTTCCTTCGACGACCAGAACATTTGATTTACTTTTGTTATAATTAGCGTAAGAGGCAATATGTTACAGAGTGACTTCCGGAAACCCTCCAATATTTCAATCGTGCAGGAAAAATCAGATCTGACTTCCAACCATGCATAAGATTGTGTAACCTGCATTTCAGCCTAACATATGCCGTGCAATGTACATTCAAGTGTGACCTGTACTCTAAGCTTATCATATGTTGTGGTTCTCACCTGGGCAGTCATTCTACCCTAGTCCACAAGTCGGTGAAGATCTCTTCGTCATAGGGTGACGTCGCCTCCGGCATGCTACATATATAAAGACAGCAACTCAACCAGCAGTACTTAGCCTTGGTATCCCATTCTCATTCCCCAAGTCCGTTTTATTAGCTTTGGAAGTTTAGCAGTTCATTTTCTTGTCACCCGTTTGAATCAAATCGAAGACCAGACAGCATGTCAGACCGTTGGGGTAGCCTGGATACCATCGGTGGCAAAACAACTAGTGAGGAGATACAGGCAAGAACCGACGCCACATGGAATGAAATCCATCGCCCGGGCAGGAAAATCAATGTGATGAGCAATGAGGAGTGGGATCGCCGACAAGAGCAGTTGAAAAGGGAGATAAGAGCAGACCAAGAAAAGGAGAGAATGCGTCGTGAAAAAGTCGAGCGTGAATATCAGAGGAATGTGTGGATCGACAATGAAATGGCAGAAAGCGATAGGAGAGTTGAGAGGGAAAAACAATTCCCGGCGGAGATCGTGAAAAAATTGCAGACGTTTCACGAACCACCCGAGGGTGATACAACATCCGACAAAGAATGGAAGGCCGTATACGAGGAGACATCACCCTTCTTGGCTAAGTGTATCGTTGCCTACCGCTACGGGATCGCCAAGGCAATTGGAAAAATGTTCACAGACAACTTGGTATATTATCTTCAGCTCAGAGATATCCAAGTCAATGGCGACGAGGCTGGCTTCGACAACTTAGTGGCACAAAAGGTACAGTAAAAGCTGCTCCGAACTACAAAAACGATAACAATCGCATTGATGCTTATCGATTCTTATTTACTAGTTTCCGTTTCCCAAATACCTCACAATTGCCTTGATCGACAACATAGGCGCGGTCTCTGGGGACAGCACCCAAGTCAACCGAAAGGAATTGCTCGAATTCATCGTCGAAGATGAGGTGACACAAATCGAGCTTGAAGAGCTGGTTCTAGAGAAGTGAGGCATACATCGTGGAAGCGATGACACACCACTAGTTTCAGGGCCCTGGAACTAGAGTTACTTGATTTAGTCCCAATGTCCACCTATTCTATATAGCCATTCAGGACTACTTTGAAGTTCTTTTTCATCGCACAAGCACTTCTTACATAATATTCTGCCATGTTTCCTGCCAGCCAAAACCTCTCATTCTTGGCTAAATAAGCTCAGTGCGTAGAACTCACAACACTGAACATTATTGAGAACATATTAATAACGTACATACATGTGCATTATATACAAGAATCGTGTAACCTATGTTTACTTGTCGAGTCAGCGTGCTGTGTAATTGGTAGGCGGTACGCTATATAGTAAGCGGTCTGAGAGGCTGGTTTTAAACTCATGGAACATCACTGTACATGTTGGTAATACATACTGTAGATCCTCATGAAAGTAGTATTAATGTAATAACAGTCTTAGAGCAATGGCCATTGTTCTGGGTGGATCATATATGTGAGTAATAGTGCGGGTATTGCTAGCTACAAAACAGAACTTAGAGCCTCGTCACGGCCTATTGTGGTCAACTGCCGCTCCCATTGTTAGGCTGTCTGGATTGACCTTTCTGGGATCTTATTTCGGAACTATCAGTAAGTTTCGCGAGTCTTGTACCTCCTGGAGTTGCGGGCACAGCTCCCAGGGGCAACTTTAGGAATATTCTTCCTGGAATCAAGTGGTGTCTGCGGGGTCAATCCCATCTAAACTCCTATCTTGGCATACAGAGCAATTGCTACGAGATGAGGATAGTTGAGAGACAGCGTCTGGCCAAAAAGTCATTCAATCTTAGTTTGCCTGCTTACTCCATCTCTGGAAAATATCGGTAGCAATGATGTGGTCCAGTATTTTGAGGGTAGCTTAGGATCATCTGCTATCATCTGCGAATCCTGACTGTTATATATGTATTTTCCCCTGCCTCCCCCCCCCTCCCCCCTTTTTTTTGTTATAATTTCTTTTTTTGTACATTCTTTCATTACTTTGTTGAAAAGATTTCATGTTCATGCAGATGAGTCGTTATATTCGTCTGGGCCTCTGGGAGAATGGCCTTGGCGCCGACTTTGTGGAGTCCGTTTCTCAACTTCACTTACCCGACTTCCCGCCGATATTGCCCAGACCAAGACCACTGAGAAGATTATCGATTCCCAGACCACCAAGAAGGCCCCGGAAAATTCCTCCAAGACCAAGGCCATTCAGGAGATTACCGAGAAGCCCCAAAATTCCACTCAGGAGTAAACCAACGGCTGCAATAATCTGGAAAAGGGGCTCAGAAAGCAGAGACCACAGTGGATTTATCTTCTTCTTCGCATGAGGCATATCTGCTATTCGCCGACGGCCATTCTCAATTGTCGTAGAGATTGTCTGCGAAAGTTGCTTGAGAAGATCGGCCAGCTGATGTTCTTCCGGTGTTGCTTCGTGCGATGCACTTCTGGCTTTGGCAGACGCTGCAATTTGGCCATCGGGGTCCAAAGCACGAAGTGCTCCGTTGCACTCTTGCATTATGTTGCCAGCTTGTTCGATGATAGGCTTCACCGTCTTTACTAACTGTTCTTCATCGAGCTCGTCTCGGGGTGTGCGGTCGGCTCTCTCAATATGCTGGCCATATTATTAGTAACATAAATATGGAATAAAATGAAAAGGCCTACCTCGGAGATCTGTTTGCAAAGAGGCTCAACGGAATCCAATGTCTGCTGTACGATTGAAGACATCTTCTTCGCTAGCTCTCGATCGTGTTCCTCCTTTTCCTTCTGCTCAAGCTCCTCAGGTGACAGCTCGGGTTCCTCAGGCTCAGGCTCAGGCTCAGGCTCAGGTAAGTGTTCCAGCAATGTGCACTCGCCGATCTTGTTACCCTCGTTATCAACGATGTAGCCATTGTCGTCAATTGTTTTACCAGCTAGAGACTTGGGATTGCCCTCGGTGAGTTGACCGATGAGATTTCCATCTTCATCACGCACTTCGCCATCACGGTTGACTTTTCGACCACTCATCGGGTTGACATCGCGAGGTTTTTCCTCCGGGGTCCAACGCTCTGCACGACCAATGACGTTTCCTAGTTTGTCGATGATTTCTCCGTCTTCGTCGACGGCACGACCATTCAGTCGGGGCGCATCTCCTTCCACAAGCCTTCCGACGATTTGACCGTTGAGGTCTGTTATGGTTCCGTCTTTGGTGACTACTAGACCCTCAAGCCCATAGAAAATTCCCTCTCCCTGCTCTCGCTCAGATGAAGGAATCAATTCCACGGAGCCGAGAACATTTCCGTCGTCGCTCCAGATTTGACCTTTCGCATCGACTCGCTTGCCAGCCAGCTTCTTGGGATTCCCAGATACAAGGCGTCCCCACACAGAGCCATTTTCATCCACGACGTTTCCTAGCTTGTTGACCTTCATCCCTTCAAGAACGGATAGATCCTCTTCCTCTTCCTCCTCTTCCTCATCCGGTAAAGTATACGGCTCAGCCCGTCCCTTGACGTTACCTCGCTTGTCAAGAATGTCTCCGTCATCATCCACAGGGAGGCCTTGCAATATCTGAGGGTCGCCTTCGATGATCCTGCCGACAACATTACCGGTTTCATCCTCGACAAAACCAGTTTTCCGGGCCACTAGGTCTCCCATCCCTCCAAAGGGTGTGATGGCTTCCCGTTCCTCTTTCGGGATAAGACTGACCTGTCCGATGACTTCACCACCATCACTCCATATACGGCCTTGAGCATCGATCTTTTTGCCAGCCAGTATTTTGGGTTTTCCTTCGCTGACCTGACCAATAGGGACTCCGTCTGGACCCATAACGTTTCCCATTTTATTAGGAGTGAGGCCCTCTAATTCTGTGAGATCGACTTCTTCCTCCGGCTCGGGCTCGGGTTCTTCCCACGGCTCTGCTCGTCCCAGGAGATTACCGCGCTTGTCTAGGATATCGCCATCATCATCGACGGCTCGTCCAAGAAGTTTGCCAATCTCACCCTCAACAATCTGTCCAACTTTGTTCCCATTGGCATCGTGGACCCAACCTTCCTCGGCAACAAAAGGCTCATCTATATCCGCAAATGGCCCCCTCTCTTGTTCATCATCAATGGGAAGAGTCTGGGCTTTGCCAATGACGTGGCCCCTGTTGTCCCAGAATTGACCCTCACCGTCAAGCTCGATACCGTCTCGGCTGAGCTTTTTGGGATCGCCTTCGACAAGTTCACCAACAGGGATCCCATCTTCATTGACAATCTTTCCGAGTTTGTTGCACTTCAGACCTTCCAGTGTAGAAAGAGGTGGCAATGCCTGCTCGGTCTCTTCGACAAGATCTTTCGCAGCTAACCGTGCTTTGCCTACGATGTTGCCATCGTCATCCAACACCAGGCCCTTTGCGTTCACGGTCATGTGGGCGGCTTTCGATAGATCGCCACTGTCCAGCTCACCGATTACGGAGCCACTGGCGTCAGTGATCAGTCCTTCTTCGTTGACTTGGAGACCATCAAGAATAGAAATATCTTCTTCGGCCTTCCGTACCGCTTCTTGCTGCGCTGCCATTGCCTTGTCAGCAACCTCGCCAGCGACCACCTCAACTTCTCCTATAATCTGGCCATCGTCATCCATAATTTGGCCTTGTTCGTTCGGCACTCTACCAGCCAATGCTTCCGGATCTTGGCCTTCTTTGATTCGGCCAAGCAGGTTGCCATCTTCATCCAGTATTTGTCCTTCTTCATTGATGGCTTTGTCCTTCAGAATGGAAGGGTCTGGTAGCGAGTCGCCTAGCTGGTCAAGGGCTCCACCAACTTCATCAGAAGGAAGCAGTTCAACGCGGCCCACCATGTCACCATCCTCATCGAGTATCTCCCCATTTTCATCCACGGTCCAACCGACCAATTCCTCAACATTACCTTCGACGAGCTTTCCCAATACTCGACCGGACTGATCTTTGATTGTCCCGTCTTCCCCAAGAGGTAGGTTTGCAATGTCTTTCAACCCTAGGACATCTTGGCCAGGAAGTGCTTCTGAACTATCTGCCAGACCACCATCGAGAAGCTCCACGCGCCCGATCAAATCACCATCTTCATCATGGATCTCTCCATTTTCGCCGACGGTGTGACCAGCAAGATCTTCTGCGTCACCCTCGGCCAGTCGGCCGATTTTATTATCGTCGCCATCTAGAATCAACCCATCCTCACCAACTTGAAGTCCAGACAAAGAAGAGAGACTGGTCGGAATCGTCGAGGTACTCGGCGTTATCTCCTCAACTCTGCCTCGTGTTCCATCAGCCGCGGGTTGGGCCATGGTCGTGACGCGCTGCATGCCCGTTTGCATTTGATTTGCAGCCCTTTTCTTAACAGAATCAGGAAGCTGAGAATGAAACTTGCTGGCCTTGTTCGCAAAGCTTGCAAGACCAGATGCAGCGTCTTTACCCCGTTGAAAGTATGATTTTCCTGTCGACCCTGAAGCCTGGGGTGGCTCTTTTAGGGCATTCTCACGCTGTTCGCTGTCCGCTTCGTCTCCTTCGTCTTCCTCTGCGTTCGCTTCGTCTTCCTCTGCGTTCACTTCGTCTTCATCTGAAATCGCTGTGTTGTCGACCAAATTGAGAGGGCCTTCATCGTTGTCGATAGACTGTGTTGGTATGTCCGCGTTATCAAATTCAACTCCCGCGTCTGCCTCAGTTTCCTGTGGAATTCCAGGCTTTTCGGCTGGCTTTGATAGTTTTGAGGGGCGGCTGCTCTTTTCAGCCCCATTGACAGACATAGGGTCTGGTGTTGAACTTGATTTTTTCAAACCTGGAGGTTTGGACGGCTTCGTAGGCATACTGTTGGTCGCCTTCGGTAGAGGATTCGGAGACTTGAGCAAGTCCGGCTTTTTCCGGCCCTGTGCAGCATCTTTAGGAGATTCTCCTTTTTTGACGAGGCTACTAGGTGCCCCCAGGGCTTTTTTACCCAGCATAGTGGGTTTGGCTTCTGGTGTTGCCATTAAGGTTGCTGTGGTATTATTTTGCTTTTGCCTTGTCCTGAGATCAACACAAAGTGCTCAAAGAAATATAAGACATTTCCAAGGTTGAAACCTTTTTTAAGTTGACCGTTGCGCCTGGCGTCTTTATACTGATTCGTACTCTCAAGTACAGGCCACACGACACACGCTACAGCTCACAGCCACAGACGTATCACTCCAGATACGCCGAAAGCTCTAAGTAAAGCACCGATTCCATGATGGCAGCAAACAAAACCAATCATAGCTCCGATAAAGCGGTTGAAAACTTGCTCGGCGAATATTTCGAAACGTGGCTAAGAGCTCTGTCTTGTCGTCATTCCCGCCATCAAGCTACCACGGCTCAACATGGCGGAAAGTGGCTGGAATGTCTTGGCAATTCGGATGGCACGTCACCCTTGTCTCTTATATACTGAGATGCCACTTGTTCGAAAAGTACTGCATGGTTCAACATTGGTCAAAACACGTTTTTTCGACTACTTGGCGTAGGTGGCTTAACTGTGGCTAATGTAATTCTTGTCCCAGAGCTGTCATATTCGCATGCGGAAACCAGCCGTTCAAAGTAAGAAGAACCTCAAATGGCATTCAAATTAGATGGAAAGTATAACAATGAGCCTAATGTAGTTGTTAAAAAGCGAAACAAATCAAACAAGGTATATTATTAGGCTGATGTAGGTACCCGTCACTTTTCCATTGTTTTTCTCACGATGTCCTTTAAAGTGTAAGCTTTAGCTTAAGATAGCCAGGTATCACACATGATCAACTCACAAAAGAGAAAGGGTTAGATCGCCACGTATGCTAGCCTTTAAATCGACTTCAATGTCAAGATTCAGGTCTAATCTCAGACTTAATGCCGTATTCGCCGGTTTTTTTGAACTTTGAACCGGTGGTATTGGATCAATCCCCGGTCTTTGGATTTCGCCACGAAGGCCTTGTACAGGAACTGCTCGGGTCAATGAAGAAGTCGTATTAAGTCGATGGAATTTAATTCCCCCCGTTTGCGGAGCGCGTGCAACAGTGGTTCCAGGAAAATCCTCGCGAGGGACTTCTTCAGTGCCGGAGTCTTGATCATACTGACCAGAGATCACACTCAAGTTATCAGAATCCCGTGATGAGATCTCAAAAATTCTGGAAATATTTTGCTCGTGGTCATCGTAACCATCCCGCCTTGGGTCTTTAGCAGAGTTGCTTCTATCAGACAAATTTCGACCTGGAGCCATTCTTTCCAAATGTCCCGTAAGTAAGGGATGTGTGAAAACGGTGAGAACAAATTTGTTCAAACAATTTTTGACACCAATATATATATACACATATTCTATGGAAATGAAAACGCCAAATTTCGTTTGCCTGGCCCAAATTTCCAGCTACTTTCTTTGACAAGTATAAGCGGCCACTTCCGCATATCATGATGGGCCCACATATTAGATAGCATGGTTCTCGGAATGTTAAATCCTCCGGATCCAAGGTTCTTAAAGTAACCATCATAGTTGCCTCAGTCTTGATCCCACTGCTTTTCCCTTTTTCCTTTGGACACAAGGCTCCGTTACCCAATGACGCGTTCAGTTTCCAAGTGTAGAGCACTCGGCCGTAATAGACTTACTTCTCGGACATCATATTCCAATACTTACAACCAATCTATGTGAATGACGTCAGGAGGCGAATTACACCCACACATCCATAGGCGCTGGAGATTGGTTCAAGTCGGGACCATATGACTTGCTCTTGGCTACGCAACTCTTAACACTGCAGACTTTCACTGTCTGAACTATAACTCCATCTCATAAATCCCTCCCGATGAAAGCGGCGGAAAAGACTACGCAGGGCGGAGTCAGTGACAGCAGCACAAATGGAGTAGCATCTTCACAAAAAGGGCGACCGCCAAAACTTCGACCTCCTAAGCTTTCAAAACAGGCAACTCCTTTGGATGGACAAAGTCAAGGAAGCCAGCAAAGACAAACCGAGGAATCGCAGAGATTACAATCAAGTTCTCCGTCAAATTCCAAAGATCAAAACGAGGACAGTCCGGATTCTTCGAGCCTAGAGAAAGCCCCCGAAAGCCCGCAGATACATCATAAACGAACGATCCGACGTGAGTTGGCTTCATCCGGCGAATCAGACCAAGTTGAAGAAATCGAACGTGAACAAAGATCAAACAGTGCAGAAGCAAACAGACGAGAGAGACGCGTCCGGCGGATGGTTAGTCCCAAAGTCAAGGATAACGAGATTGTTCGAGCGTCAGATCCCCACCATGCAGGACAACAGGGAGAGTCTCTCCAAAATGGAATAAATTCAAGAACTGGCGACATGGTAGAGACCACCGAAGAAGCCACAAATAAGAAAGACAACAATCAGTTGAGGCTAAGGTTGGATTTGGATCTTGATATTGAGATTGAACTGAAGGCAAAGATCCGTGGAGATATCACGCTACAATTACTACAATAAGTATTGATTAACATATAGTAATTCTGTCAGTTGTACTATATCAAGCAAGATCGCCACGAGCACTGCTTTTCAAACCAACCCTGGAACGCTATTTTGACCAAACTGTCACCTGGGCAGCCTTTGAAAACTGAATGCCAGTGGAGTCACTGTATATATATATCTTGGGCTACTATAGCTTTTGGGTGTGCACGGTCCAATCGCGGTGTAGGAACCTTGGAACGAGTCAACGACTACCACGCAGCTTGACACTTATGGCAAATGTCAATTCCCTTGAAAGAAAAAGTTTCACAATTCTAGGTTCCTTTTGTAGTATGCTGTTCTTCACTGTCAACAGTGTAACGGTCATTTCGATCTGGTAAGGTGTTGCGGTTTCCACGGCCACGCCCGCCGCCTTTGCGCAGTCCTGCAGGGCCAGCAATAACAACCTTTGGCCCATGAGAGTATGAGTTCCTATTCCTGTCGATCATGTACCCTTTCTTCCCACTCCCAGTTGCGAAAAGGCGATAATCCGTGTGTCCTTCTTGTCGTAGGTATCTTTACATAACATATTTGTTTTCGTGACAACCTGTTCTTAGGTTTACCCATTCGGCTCATTTATTATCTTTAGTATATTTGGATCCATGGACATTCTATCCCCACAATGGAGGTGAAATTGAGGATTTGGGTCGGGAGGGGCCGCATGCCACTCTTAGTACAGGTGCCACGGGTTAGGTGCCCCACTGGATAGATACCCTACAACCTTGTATTACATTCTGGAACCTCACTATGCTAATCATTCTCTTGAAAAGGGTTACTAGCCTTGGAAGGAGCAATCACCGAAAAAAAGTCACACAAACTTAATTTACCCTAGTGAAGATCCGAATCCATCAGAAACAACGATTCCACGAAAAACAGGTAGCCGTTTACATTCTAGTAGGAGATATGCCCAGGGGAGCCAGTATTAGAACTATACCGCTACTATGCGGCAGGGTCGTGAGTTTAGGAGCAATTGGATAACTTCAATTAATTTGCACAACCTTGGAAGAACCCCATCATTCCTGAAACACCTGGTTTGCTTATTTGTCCATCCTAAAGATTTATTCCGACTCCACACATGTAAGTCTGACTGGATATCCTAGTAGCCCTGCAAAACAAGGAGGGGTTTCCACGCTTGCCAGACTCGGCCAGGCGAAGAAAGAATAGTAGCAAGAGTGCCCGGCATCTCTTCGTGCTCGCAATCCTCCTCATTGTAGACACCGTGGCTTTCAAACTCCAGATCAACATCATTTTCCTCCATCTCTTCAAGCTCTGCGGTTGCAGGATGACGCAGCTCCACCTTGACCATAGAAGCTTCACTAGGTGTGCCAATGCCATCAAGCACAAACAGCATGTACCAACCAGGAAGCAAAATACCAGAGTCTGTGGGAAGCTGGGCAGTGAACTTGTGGTTGTCATGGGCCACCAAATCAAGTGGCACACGACGCTGGTCGGTGTTAACAGTGTGTGTAGTGGTTCCCTGTCGAACGAGAGACGCTGAGCCAATGTGAGAGTCGGTCTTGAAAGTCAAAACCTGGCCCACGGTGACTCTGTCATCGGCGCTCAAGATGGTGGGACGCTCCCGCAGCTCTCCAGTGGCAGTGAGCAGGTAGGGGGGAGTGAAGATCTGTGCGTCGTAATGGTTCGCAGAGCAGTTTCCACAGAGACCACCTCCACCGTTCAGGACGGTCGCATCGGGTAGCAGCATCGAGATACTGTGATAGACACGGGCAATGTTGTGGCCGTTAAGGACCTCGAAAGTATCAGTTTCCGGGTGGTAAAGTTCCGGGTAGAACTGAACGGTGGACTCGTTGAATGGCTTGCCCCAAGCCTGGCCACCTGCAGTGAACACCTTGCCGTCGGGAAGAACCACCGAAGTATGGTAGACTCGGGGGTAGTTCATACCGCGGCCAGAGCCTCGACCCGCAATCTGCACACTAGGCTCCTGGAGCGCACCGCCCAATGTAATAATATGGGCGTTCTTAGATCCGTAAGACCCATCGTAGGACGGTTGGCCTCCAAAGGTGAGAATCTTGCCACGAACAGCGTCAAACATGACGGCATTGCCCGACATGGAGTCAAGATCATCTCCTCGCCTCCCGGCAGGTTGGGTGGTACCCTTGCCTTCGACGGTATACCAGTTCATTCTGATACTTGGTCCAGCCTGGAAGATGCTTCCACCCTTCCAGCCAAAAAGCCAAGCGTGGTTGTCGGCACGCCAGCGACCGAGTCGGTCGCCAGTTAGCATGTCGTCAACCTTTGCGCCGGAGCGAGTGTACCATTTCCGCTTAATAGGGTTATACACTTCGCCGTTCTTCTCGGCTTTGTTACCACCACTCCAGGAGCCACCGATGGCGAAAATACGGCCATTGGATAGGGTAGTCGTGGCGTGGTATCCACGAGGCATGCGCATGTCAGGACCGTACTCCCAACCCGATCCGTTGAAAATACTGGTTCGACCGGCATCGCCACCGCCGCTCACGACGATGTTGCCGTCAAAGTCCATGGACATGCCCGGGCAGAACATATCATGATGAGTATTGGCAACCACAGTCTGCTCAATGGTCTTGGTCTTGGGGTTCCAAGTCGTGGTGAGTGTTTTACCACCGGGAGAAGCAAAGAACTGGTCATCTGCCCAGGCAGACCAAAGGATGATCTGACCATTCTTCTCCTGGGCTGCGCCGACTGGAATGACAGGCAGGTCGAGGGTGGCACCCCAAGCCCCCTTGCCAGGCTCAATAGGGAGAGTATAGTTGGTAGCGTAGATACCGAGGTTGACAATTGAGGCAGGTTCATGCCACCCAGGGTACTCCGGGTTTTCAGGAGTATTACCGACAAGCTTCACATAGCGGGC
Organism: Penicillium sp. S1602; assembly: GCA_023626355.1. Taxonomy (NCBI): domain Eukaryota; kingdom Fungi; phylum Ascomycota; class Eurotiomycetes; order Eurotiales; family Aspergillaceae; genus Penicillium; species Penicillium sp. S1602. The sequence continues at coordinate 29,440 of JAMAGW010000062.1, read as the reverse complement.
GGGTGTGGGATTGAAAGCAGCAAGCTTCATACCCTTGTTCTTACCCCATGTTCCGTAGGCAACCTCCTGCCATGTTCGCTCATCCTTACTCAGATAAACATGGTGTTTGGAAATCTGACCCTCGGTGACACTCTCATCTAACCGCGGCAACATCGTCAAGCCACTAACGTTGTGTACAGATTTCAGATCAATGGAAATCCATGGTTTTCCGTTTCCAAGGTTGTCACTCTCCCAATAGGTATCGGCCTTTCCGTCAGTGGCATATTCACAATTGCGACGCCACTTGTTGCCAGTGCAAGTCACACGGAAGTTCTTGACATCCAGCAGAGTCGAGTTAACGGGCGGCGACTGCCATTGAATTGCACCTGAAACCCGACCACCGAAGTCAGGACGGTTGTCGTCGGTGGATTCGTAGGAGTACTCGGCGGGTTTGTGGGCGCCGACTGAGACAGCTCCAAGGAGGAGGCTGGCTGCGTATGGGACTTTCATTTTGAAAGGATGAACAAATGATTGTCTACATCGTTGGCGAGTTCCTCACCTGAGAACTTATAAGGAATGCACGGATTCCAATTCCAAACTCAATTTGAGATAGGAAGCTGTAGCGAGAGCCCTCACGCGGTGGTGGAGCTGACTCAAACACCTAGCGACCGCCACAACTCCACAGCGTGGGCGATGTGGGCTTCTGGATTGATGCGATCATCCTACAGACTCGAGCTGTGACCTCACTTCCCGAGGTTGACGCGAGTTAGTTTCAAACTATTTCCGAGGATCAGCATAATGTCAAGGCTCCTTTTGGTCGCTCCGGGCGGCCCCACTCTATCCGCTATTGGGAAACCTGCATGGGGATCTCGTTCATCCCTGCTGGAACAGATCCTGCACACTCACCGATTGAGTGAGTTTCAGAGATCGGCAAGGGTTCGACATTTCAAGTACCAGAATACGTTTATTTTTGTTGATCTTCAGCTTCTGATACTGTAGTCCGCAGGGAGACGCAACAAGACAGGTCAAATTTCAACGGAATATGATTCCGGCCCCTTTTTTCTTCTTTTTGAATTCCGTCATCACGTATTTCGGAAAAAAAAAGTGTAATTCCATGCAGAATGCAATTCGGTGCATGAGTATCAAACACACTTTGACATATCTCTCCGAATTGCATGGGCAACATCATCCTATCAATTCAACATGATAACAAATGCCCAACTAAAATATATTGCGACACGTGCAAATCGAATGCAGTGTTGACCCAACCATTACCAAGGACCTCTGCATCGTGATTCTTGATTTTGGATCACCTCGTCGATCCACAGAGGGCCCAAAGAGAGTGTGCTAGTGCAATCCGGTGTTGGATCGGCAGTTACTATCGCAACCCCGCCCACCAGTTCAATGAATGTCTCGGATACGTACAGCATCGCCACCCATTCGCGCTTGTGAACGCCAGTTCGTCATAACGAGGCGAATCAGAGATGCTTGCTTCGTAGTCAAAGAATTTTGATTTGCTATAATTTGCCGATCGCATTGCACGCTAGTCGTTAGTTACCGCGGCGATCAAACTGTGTGAGAAGGTGAAGATCGTGCCGCCAAGGGATACGTGATTTGATACGGACCCACAAGGACAGGCCCGTGCCAGCGGTCCGGAACCTTCTCGGCTCCGGTGTAACTTTCCTTTCCCAAGAATTTGGACGTGGAAGATTCGATCGTCTAAACCTGTACATGCCATTCTTCACATCACGAGCGGTGGATATCAGGCAAATTTATTCCGTAGACGATGGCGTTCCGGCATGACCCTGACATCATCTGTTAAAAATACATTGCAAGGTTCTGCCTAAGCTTAAGTAGGGAAACATCTCGAAGATCCATGCCGATAATCTATCTCCACAGTTCAGCTTGAAGGATTAAGCAGCAAATGGTGACGCGATGGTAGATCCACCAGAGATTTGTTATGATTAGCAACTTTTTGATTTGTTGATCAGTGATCGAAGTGAGATACGCCATGGTCCCTCTTTTTTCCACAGATGAGGAGTTCACTCACCACCACTCCGTACTCCGTAATTGATTAAGGCTCACCTTGGCGCAAAGGCCATTTGTTAAAAAGGCAGGATCCCCGCCGATAAACCAGGACTAGTTCTTTTGGGGCGGGGCGAGACCCGTCTACCATCGGCATGAATCCTAGATTGGCAGTGCTGATGATCAGCTCGCGGACATCCAAGTGTAAAAGGAAAGTGAAGCGAGAACTAATGGATCGGATTGTCTAGGTTGTGGCCCGTCATTGAAACCGGGATCGTATCATTGGACGTATTGTGTTTCGCAATCACAACACAGAGACCTCGGGACCTTCACGAAGATAGGAGGACAACACTTAAAAACTCCTGACTCTCCTCACAACGAATTTTTTCTCAAGTCTGTTTGCACTCCATTTCGAAATAAATATTTCAAATCATGGCGGACAATCCAGTGAACAAGAGCAACATCCAAGGCGGCATCTGGCCGCGCATGCCCAAAGAGTTCGAGTCCTACCTCTTTTATAAAATCACCAATGTGAATAGATTCCGCCTTGACCTCAAAGATATCATCGGGAATATCACCACCGGCTTGGAATGTGAACTGCTTCTGTCAAAGATTAAGCAGGCACAGGAAGCTGGCATGCCCATCAAAATTCCCATGTCGGGTATCAATGTGGCATTTACCCAGAAGGGACTGCAGAAGGTATGCTCGTTGTTTTTGAATCAAAAAGAGCGAGCTCGCTGACACAGAATGTGACCAAACAGCTAGGCAGAGCTGAAATCGACGACGGATTATACGAAAAAGGAATGTACAGCGATCTGATCTTCGAGGGTGCTGATATTCCAGAGAGATTGCTTCCGGAGTTTAAGCCTCCACCTGGACACAATTCTGAAGATGACAGCTGGCGCTGTGATTTAGTATTTATCGTGGCTGCTTCGGACAAGAAAAATCTGAACGAAGGAATCGCGAAAATTGAGACTAATTTCCATGTGAGGGACTTGAACAAGGCTAGTCTAGGCTTGGTAGTCGCAAAGCATGGACAGCGTCGGCCAGGAGATTTTCGCGGCAGAGAGCAGTAAGTTGACACTCAGTGATTTACGTGAATCTAATATTCTGACATCATTTTCAGTTTTGGATTTGAGGACCACATCTCGCAGCCTCAAATTATGGGATTGGATCCCGAGCCTCAGCCGCGGGAGCCGCTTTCTTGTCTTCCGGGGTAAGGAAACTCCCAGTATTACCAAGGGTATGAGCTAATTCAGTCAGATACATCTTCGTTGGTCATGATGGCGACCCAAGAAAGGATCAAATGCCCCCTTGGTCCTATGAAGGCAGTTTCCTTGTGTTCCGTCAGCTAGACGAGAAAGTTCCTGAGTTCAACAAGTACGTTGCATTTATGCTTGGAAAAAGAGTTGCTGCTAACCATTATCATCAAGGTTCATTGCGGAAGCCGCCAGCAAAATTCCAAACTACTCGGGAGATAACGGTGCTGAGAAACTGGCAGCGCACATGATGGGACGTTGGAAGAGCGGTATTGTGGCCTTATTTATTTCATCATACACGGCACACTAATATTTCCTAGGTGCGCCTGTGGCTTTAACTCCCGACCACGATGACCCAAGTCTTGCATTCCGAAATGACTTTGATTTTCGACCTAAGCAGAGCATTTTGGGATGCCCGTTTGCCGCGCACGCCCGCAAAATGCGCCCCAGAGCCGACCATAAGCGTGACCTTGGCAATGACGATGACTTCGTGAAAGGGGAATTCACTGATCCACAAAAGCATGATACCAGCAACCCCCCGGATCTTGAAGCCGATAGTGATGAGGAGCCTGACCAGGAGCCCGACAAGGAAGACGCTAGCGTAATCCTGCGACGAGGTATCACATTCGGTCCTGAGCTTGGCGAGGATGAGAAGGAAAAGACTACCAAGAGCCGTGGCATTTACTTCACCTGCTACCAGAGTGATATTCGAGATGGTTTCAACCTCCTCATGACTCGTAAGTTTCCCTTCCTTTCACCCTCTTTGACTATTGCTGATAATTTAAAAAGGCTGGGCAAGCAATAGCGTCTTCCCTACGTCCAAGAAGAGAGCCTTCAAGGACGGCCCGGGAATGGATCCGTTCATCAACCAGAGACAGCGTAAAGATCACCCCGAAGGTCACATCAGTCTTTACGATGGAGTTGATAAGGAAAATACTTTCAAGCTTGAGCTTGGTACTAGCCCTTGGGTGGATCAGCGTGGTGGAGAATACTTCTTTACCCCCTCGATTAGAGGCCTGAACTGGTTCTGCCATTCCCGCCAGTAGGGGACATGGCCTTGCAATATTTCCGCGATTTTGGTTTGCAAATAATGATATTGAAAGTCAGATCCAATAAATGGAGATTTCAGATATTGCCTTCGATTATTTTCGATTATTTGAAAATAGGCACTTGGGTACCAACAAGGAGATTGATTTCACTTGCGCTCATTCTTCTTCTTCAAGAAATGGTCTTGTTCCGTGCGGCTCTTTTTCAAATCCACTCCTATAACCAAGATGCCAAAGCTCAACAAGCTCAATCCAAACAGAAAGTAAAATGGCGCAGACACATTGCTAGAAGGTGTAGCATCAATAATAGCACTAGATACGAGAGGGCCTATGAAGGACGACGTCTTTCCGATAATACTGAAAAGACTGAAGAAAAGGAACTCGTAGCCTCGGGGTGTCACCTCTGAGATCATAATCTGTGAGTAACTATACCAGGGGCAGATTAACAGGCCATAGAAGGCTTGGTAGACCTAGAAATGGCCGTAAGTAAAGATTAATAAGAACCATTAGGGGGCAACTGTGAGTGAAACTTACCCAAACTTCCCATACATGATGAAACCCAAATTTGGTGGTCCAATTTCCTATCATTCCCCAGCCATCAAGGAGAACAATACCGAAAGCGATGGCGTTGAACATAGTCTTTGTTCCAAGACGATATCGCTGTTGAATAGCCCAGAAAAGATATATACCAACCGCCTGACGACATAAGTTAGAATATTTATTCATCCATCACTAGGTCTATAGTAGCGCACCTGGGCTGCGATTCCCACAATCAGCAGATATGTCAGTTGGAGTGTGTTGTATGCGACCAAACTATTCTGAAGAGTCGAAATTACAGTGACCGTCGTGTTCAATGAATCGCCCAACAGGAAGTATCCTTGGGTGAACGACATTAATAATCTCTCTCATCATTCGAACTGGGAGACAGGAACAGGACATACCAATTAAATAGAGCAAGCTCTGCTTCAGCTTCCACACCTGACTCATTGCAAAGTAGAGTTGCGACAGGCCTGCCATGATGATATTTCTAGATCCCGGATCTTGCCCCGGTCGCCGCTTTTCCAAAAAGAACCACGGCAAAGAAACCAGTAGCCAGACACCAGTGGCAAAAGCAATAAGAACACTTAAGCCCCAATTGTTGCTTGCTTCACTCGCATTAACATCAATGCCGAACATGATGCCAACTATAATAGCAAGAATGAGAATCTCGGCAACAGACTGAATATAGAAGGCCACGTTCGCAAGCTGGCTTCTCTTCATGGTGTCGGCATAGTCATACTCTTCGCGAGAAATATCGCCATGCGCAAAATCACTGGCCTTTTCTCTCATTTCTGCACTATTACGTGCAAGTGAAGGAAATGCGGCTGTCCAAAATGTCAGTGTCGTCTGGTAGGCAATAAGCCCAACGATGTACAGTCCGGCACCAATCTCCCATTTTTCCTTGGTGTGAACGCCCAGCCAGGCAAATCCTATAGCATAGGCAATGATAGAGAGAACAATGAGAATGTTTGGGCGCCAGTTTCCAATATCAGCGAAACTTCCGATCACCAGGAATATCACGATTTGGATAGCGAAAGAAATCCCGTTGCATAGGAGGACAATGCTTTCGACTGAACGGAGCTTTCCCGCGAAGAGAAGAATATCGGAGTCTCCGGCGGCTTCATATAGGAGATTTTGGAAGGCCGTGGGGGCAAAGTCTATATGTTTTCCATTGTTAATTGGGATCCAATTGAGATGATGATGCTTCTATCGGGTCTTAATATTTTCTCGTCTCTGTATATATTTCTTCGGTCTTGCAAGACTGAGATATCATTGCATCCCAGGACACACAACTTGCGCGCATTGTATTGGCCCAGATGCAGGAGACATATTCTCTTCAATTATTAATTGAAGGAGGAAATCAAATACTTACTGAACAATGAAAGACCGTTGTTTCCGATATAATAACTATTGTTAAAATCAGCAAGGGCCATTAAATGAGCAAGAGCACCAGTAACGCACGCGTAATATGCCCATATTTCCCACTTAGTTGCGAGATCCTCCTCGTTGTGTTGATCAAGTATTGGCTTTTCTGTATCCTCACTCAAGTTGAATTGCTCGACAACTGAAGGTCGTTCTTCGACACCATCCTTCGCTGGTAAAGGAATAGCCGCCATACTGAGACATAAAGCTCGGCTTTCGAATTAAGAAGATGGAAAATTTATTGGATCGACAATCTTCATTATTGACATATATAGAGTATATTTAACGCCGTTCGAGCCGTATCTCTGCTTGTCTAGGACCCCTGAAATGGTCTGCGGGGTTACATTGACCGACGAATGCTAGTGTCTCTTCTTATCGAATGGAGGGGGAGATAAGAGATCGGACATTTCGCAAATGTCGGTAGATACGACGATCGGTAGAGGCATGTTAATGCGGGCGGCAGAACAGCGAAGAACATTGGGAAAGAAAGTACGGGTAGATGGTACTTGTGAAATGTGCGAGGGAATCAAAGGACCTTATTCGCTGCATAGATAACTAGAAGCGGAGATACCATCCCTTGTGATATGTGCGGGACCCATTTACCCGGATGGGAATAGCGTGTGAGTCTAAACGTGGGCTGTAGCAGTCACTATAGCCCTCAGAAATACGGATCCCTTTCAAAGTCTGTTCTTGCTGCCTATCCCCCAGTGACTCTTCTCTCAAAAGCATTTTTGATTCAATCTGCTGTTCTGAGAAACGAGATAAATACAGTCTGAACGATATTATCTTTTTACCTAGGAGACATATTACGCGCATGATGGATACCTTGAGAGAATCTGATCCACTGAACGGAAATTCTATCCTTGATTCCGTCAAGGAGGAGCTGTTCAACCCCACAGTATGTAGATTCAGTCACCATCCTGTTTTCGGTTTGAAGAGAATGGCCGCGCTCAAGACATCACTGAATAGGTCCATCTCAACTATGTACCTCCTGAAAAGAAGATAACGATGCAAGATTTGCTTTTGAACCAAAGTGCGACCGCAACCCCTATCGCAGGGACAGTGCCATTCCCGTTACTTTCACCGCAAGGCGTGCGAGCCTATCGAAAGGCTTTGTTCCAGCAAAATGTGATTGAGAAATGCGCAAGCTCGCCGTTTCCCGGTACTTTGGTTCTTCGTGATGCAGTCAAACACTCTCGATTTATTCGGGACTTCTGGACCCACCCTGAAACAATGAGGATAGTATCTGACGCTTCTGGAGTGCCTTTAGAGGTGGTCATGCCCACGGAGATTGGACATACGAACATCCAGGCCGAAGGAGCCACGATTGCAGAGATGGTTAGTAACCTGAAGGTTGAGCCGTCAGTAGAGAAACTGGAGCTGAGTCCTGAAGAACGGGCCTATGACCCGTTGAAAGACGAAACCTCCATTATACCTTGGCAGTGAGTTTCCTACTATCTTAATTGATACTTGACAGCGATTGAACTGATTTCATAAAAGCTATGACTCTTATCCTTATGTTTGTGTGGTTATGCTAAGTGAGACGGATGGGATGATCGGCGGGGAAACATACATCAAAAAGGGAAATGGTGAAGCGCAAAAGGTAAGTGCAGCTAGGTCACGCTGGGGGTCAGAAGTCATATTAAACATCATGCAGGTCGAAGGTCCACAAATCGGACACGCAGTAATGCTGCAAGGAGGCGAAGTCCAACACCTGGCCGCTCGTGCCAAGGGAGTAAAGGAACGAATTTCTACAATCACTTCGTACCGCTCAAAGATGCCAAACGTTTACGACTCCAGCTATATCACCAATATCAGGCCTTATGCGGATCTCGGATCGCTCTACCCCGAGTGGACTCGGTATCGCTTGCGAAAGCTTCGAGATGAGATTACGTATTATCTTGACAAGACTGGGGATGAATCGAGCTCTTATTTCCAAAGAGAGGAGCTGCAGAGTATCATCACTCAACAGATTGAGTACCTGCACCGGACTTCTCGCCAGATGGTCTCTCCCGAGTACCAGCAGCAGATCTTGAAAAAATACGGCAAAGCAGCATACTATGATGTCTTTAGAATCTGGGAGATTGTCCAGAGCTTGCCTGAATTCGAAAGTCTCGCATCTGCCACAGATCAAGAACGCGGTTGGATGCCAGAGAGTGTGTACTGGATGGATCTTCAAAAGTCCATTGAGACAATTCGCATGAAAAGGCCGCTTGAAAGTACATTTGGTACCCATATATGGAGTAAACCACGGAAGTTTTACATGGGCGATGAGTTGTTGCGCCAGGGTTTGAATGAAGTGTTTTTGGACTGGCTTGGAAGCTCGGGTCTGTGGGACGTTTATTCCAAGCGTTGAATGTCAAATTATTTTCTCTACCATCATATCTTAATATTTTAGCAGAAACTTTGTCAGTCAAACGTGCAAGTCATAGTGAGCGAGATATCTTAGATACTAAGAGCGGTCACTTTTAGCTCCTCCTTCATTTGCCCAGGTGAGGTTCTATAAATGAGATGCGGCCATGAAAATTCGCACCTACGCGGCCTATTTCAGACGGACTCCCGGTCTCCAAATTTCGTGTCCATAACATTCCACAAAGAAAAATAATAAATTAAGAAAACATGTCACAGTCAGAATTTACATCTGTTCGCCCACCGTCTACTTATGAATCAGATGTAGCTTACGTGTGGTCGAGATGATGGGTAAGGTCAGTGTCGCCCGAGTGAGCATTGGGTAAGTATCGCTTTACGGTCGGGCGACCAGGGGTGAGAAGAGTGAGCGCGCAGTAGACAGTGTGAAAATCTCGATGAGGAACGGTTGGAAATATAGATGATAGCAATTTCCTGTCAAAACAATGTTCCTCATTGTTTTCAAATAAGGCTTGTACAGTACATCGAGATGTTTCTTTTCCTAAGCTAAGAGACTAGTTCAAATACACTTGCCAGGGGTGTCAGTAGTTGGCATCTGTTTTGATTCAACTCTTTTCTTTGCTGATTGTAAATTGTTTCTCTGAGGCTCTTCGGTATGATACTATCACCTGCTCCCCATTTTACAGGTTGACTTTGGTCTCTTGCCACCCGTGTCTACTCTGAAACTGAGGTTCTGCATTCTCGTCAGGTCCAGGCCCTGCTTTTAGGATGGGATTGTTCATAATGAAACTACAGGGCCACATACTGCATTATATGTGTAAATAATCATTCTCTGTTTAGTACGATCTACAATCTCTTGCGAACCGCTGTCTTGCAACCTTCAACTAGGCCGGGGACTCATTATTAACAACTGACCCAGATTGACTCTACAATATGCTCTATCTCCCCTTTTTCCAAGCCACACATAACGCTCGCACAATGGTTTGCGGCGCGAAGTACGACAACAGAATCCCCCAGAACGACAACGCCATGGATAACCCACAGTGTCAGTGCTGACGTGCGTCTCTGAGGGTTTCTTTAGCATAATTATATGAAGAAATGTTTTGGAAATTATTTTTGGATCAAAAGAAGAACTTATATTTGTAGCTCAGAGCAGCGTCTCTTTTGTCAATCGTCATTTTGTGTTGTCCCCTCCCAGAAGTTGTTGTTACTCCAGCTAAGATACTCCCACATTAGATACTCGTCATTGGTCGTATCAAGGAATGGCAGACTCCAATCATCCTCATCTCCCAACTGTTCATTCACATAACGAGCATTGTAATCCTGGGCTTGGACTTCTGGAGCACGCTTGCTTGCTTCGTAAAGACGACTAATCACATCCAAAGAGCGTTCAGCTTTATATCCATATGGCTGAACCCGCTCAAGGATCATCATAGCTAGCTGTACTTGTGCCTGACAGGACTCGAAGCCAGCCCGAGAATCATCCGCTCCATCCAGTGAATTATTGAGAAATAGGCCAATCAAGGGGACTAAGGACAGCTGAAATGTCCACCATACTGCATTCCAGCCGCACAGTTGGTTAGGAGAGACATTTGCTGCAATATCTTGAATGGATAGCTCGGCTATTTGACGACATGTTTCAATTCCAAGACGCTCTTCTGGTAGAAGGGAGGAGTATGGTATGCGTCGCATGGCGTAGCTTAGCAACATGGGTCGGTATAGCAGCATTCTTTGGTTGTAAAAGCGCCATCGCATCACATTGAGGACCGTCGTAATTGACTCCGAGTGGGTATAGTAGCATTCAAGCAACGCTGTATGGGTCTTCCACCACTGCAGGAGCCTTCTATCCAGCTCAATTACCTCCGAGTGTGGTATTAATGGCAACTTCGAGAGAAGTTCTTGCGCATCAGTTGCGATTTGGGCAAATCGCACATTTTCGATCAAGAGGAATATCTCCGGTGATTGTGTCTTCATCCAGTTAGCTTCATAAACCGCCGTTTTATCTTCGCAAAAAACCTACCTTCAATTCATCACCAACCGGCAGACTAAGCACAATCGCAGAAAGCCGACCCATGCTAGGCCGGCCTAGTGTCATGGATGCCCAGGTATCCATGCAGAACAGTGACCACCACACGCGGCATCTGAGACTCACTGTTGGAAGATAAGGGTTGGTTTTCGTATCTCTATCCATACCCATCGCGACCGCCATTCTGAGAGCGGCACCAAGTAATGACCAGGCCAGGTTGGGCTGGCTGGTATAATGACAATACCAACCACCCAACAGGCCTAGTGTTTGAATCGTCTCCAAATGAGAGCTCCCCAGTGCGTTTAGATCGAGATGGTTCTTGCAAACGATGAAATACGATCGGTGTGTTAGACTTTCAGGGGGCCCTATTGCAATGCAGCCGAGTGCAAGCACGATATTGAGTAGCGCAAGCCAGCGGTCATCTGTCCGGTCACCAGCCAAGTAGGTTTCCCAGAAGGCTTCTTTGTCGACTAGTGGCGTAAACGGATGGAAGTAGACAAAGTAAGCATTTATTATCTCAGTCTCTGAGAGTTTGGCTTCGTTGTGTGCCATGTTCACTTCTTGCTGGCACTGTGCCTGGGCATCTGATGCGCCGTTCCATACAGAAGAGGGGCTCGGCACAAATGCGGTGCACGTGGGGTCCAGGCACATAATTACCTTTAGTGCTGCTTGGATAGAAGATATTCCCAGGTATGAAGATGTTGAATTTGTCGAGAGGCGCAAAGCATTGACATCGTCGGAGACATCGGGCATTTCAGGTGAATCTGACCTGCACGGCGGATGATCCTCAGGAATGCTCTGCAGGGACTCTAAGTTTGGATCTTCACTGGCTGTGAAATGATGATCAGGTTGCCCTGATGGTGATGTGTCAGGAGAAGCCAAATGTGAGGACTCTCCATGCGACTGGGATGGTTGTTTTGTAATCATTTCAAGTAAGTCCTCCCGGGATAAGCCAAGCAGGGACTGTGTATCGACATCCGGTAGCAAGGTCTTAAATATTTTCCGGTGTCTCTCTAGTTCCTCAGAGGCTTTCTCGACTTGTCTGTGATCATTAGTGCTTGTTCCAGAAAACCAGGTCTGCATCTGGGATCCTCTCACCCCCAAGACGGCGTCCGATCTCTATATTCACATCGATCTGCTCGTTTGTACCACCGGCATGATTCACAAGGAGTCTGTCCGTCACATTTTATTTTGCGCCGTTGGCAGGAAATGCAACTAATAAATGCTTTACGGTGCTGTTTCTCGCTCTTTTGGTAGCACAGGACGGAGTTCGTCACGCGATCTTGTTTGAGCCCTGGGAACACATGAAACATTATGTCAAGTACGTATAGAAGGACGAAAAAGGTGCGTAAGATTCAGAAATGACTCTTTGCGAAAGATTTATCCAATTCTGTTGGGTCATTGCCCACACCGGGGGGCAAATTGTCCCCTACAGCCCCACCCCGACGGGCGGCAGGGTCCGACGCAATGACACCCTCTTTGCCTAAATTGCCAATCTATTTGTCCTCATGGAACAGTTTCATACCATTTAATTGGGTTGTGACTGAGATCCGAGTGCCGTGTGATGCGGGGCTTTGCCGATGCCCGCTTCGCCTGGTCACCATCATTGTGGAGCCCTCGGGTCAAAGGGTAAAGGCTTAGACAAAAACCACTCAACGCTGAATATTTGTCCTGCTCCTTGGAAATAATCCGGTACTAATGGTCGTTTCTTTGTCGACCCTCATGGAAACTAATTTAGAGAGCTAGAGTACATATCATACTCCAAATTTTGAACCATCTTTAACCTTCAAATTTGCAGCCTTACTATCCAATAGCTAGTCCCGTTTCCGTAGGCTTTTCCTGACCGGATGCTCAGAATGGAATAACTGGTCAATTTCTTCCAAGTTCCAACCGTTCGTCTCCACAAAAGTTGCATAGATGACCAAAATTCCGAAAGCATCCCAGCATATATACAACATGTAAAAGCGCCAACCACAGTTTGCAATTCCAATAGGGGGAACATATGTGTTCAGAACGTTGGCCATATTCAGCATAAAGTTCATGAATGCCAGCCCTTTCGCACGGTCATTGTAGGCAAGAACCTCACTTGGGTACAGTGCTTGCATGGGTGTCTGACGGAAGCATCTATGATTAGTAAAAGGAAAATGAAAATGAAGCACAAGAGAAGGCCAAAAAGTGGTGTTGAACTCAACCTACCCAGGAGAATGCAAACACGACAAGGAAAATGTATAGAAAGGCAATCCCCATGTCGCCCACAACCGGATTGCCTTTCTGGTGCGCTGTACACGCAGTCATGATACTGAGACAGATTGTCATTCCCATACTTGAAAACATTAGCATCTTCCGTCGACCAAAGAGTTGAACGAAGCGCAATCCGCATAGAGCAGAAACCATCATAATAGGTGTCTGGACCGCATTGAGCAGGAGCTGGGTTTGACTGCTCTCAATTCCAGCGGTTTTCACTGCTGACGTCAGCGCTCATCCAAAACATGAGTCCAAATTATGAAAAACCTACCCATCAGAGGGAAATAGTAGCTAGTTGGTGGCAAATCCAACTGAGCGAACCAAGCAATGCATGCAACCAGGAACGTTCTATGCCGCGCTGCCCGAGAGTTGAAAAGACCTCGAATATCCCAAAATCTTCTGTCTCCACCTTCATCGCTGATCACTGCTTGCATTTCCTCCAGTTCCAGCGCTGCAACTTCCGAGCTCGGGTCACCATTTCCATGATACTCGACCAAAACTCGACGCGCATCCTCAATGCGACCACGGGCGACGTACCTGCGCGAAGTGAGTATGTATTTCAATCCAGCACTTGGCCACAGAAGGGAGATACAAACCAACGAGGACTTTCGGGAATAAACCAAACGAAAATCAGTACCAGAACAGACGGCAGACCCTGAACAGCCAGGGGCAACCGCCATACTGTTGAGCCGAGGGTTTTGTGAAAGTTGAGTCCATACTCCAGGAAGGTCGACACAATAGTCCCGAGGAAGAAGCAAGCTTGAAACCCACCGGTCAACTGTCCTCGATATTTAGGGTACGACATTTCGACAACGTACGCTGGTCCGGCACTTTGGACAATGGCAGCCCCGAAACCCAAAATGAAACGACCGCCCATTAGCATCCCCAAATTCTGGCCGGCTGTTTGGACGATAGCACCAATCACACAGATCCCAGATCCCAGAGCCATTCCAATTTTGCGACCCCATGTATCTGCACAGGGACCCGCACCCAGCGAGCCAACAATATTTCCAATCACGTACAATGCCGCAACAAGACCTTGGTTATCCGAATTGATACCGAAGTAACCGGTGAACGAGCTCATGGCTGAAAGACCACCTACATTGCGTGTCAGTTATCCATCAATCGCATCAGGGCACATACTTACCGAACGTGTTGGAGTCAAAGCCATTGGTAGCTGAACAAAGATATCCCACAAAGATGCATAGATACAATCGCAATAGACTCTTCTGAAAGGGCTTTGCTTGATCTCGCTTCAAGGCTTCCTGCATCCGCTGGCCGTGGGTAGCAGACTCCACCCCGTGCTCAGCGTCCTTTTGCAGTCCTTCATGGTGACTGGCGGTGGGTTTCAACTGAGGCATTTGGGCGCCCATTTTTCACTTCGGATTCACCTTTGAAAGCAAATTAAAATTCCCTCGGGAAGGAGGAAGCGGCACTGTCCGTATTAAAATAACAGATGCCCACTCAATTCTGCGATATGTACCCCAGGTATATCCCGGGTCAAAGTGCCACAAAGCGCCATCCGTACCCCCTGGCATCAGCAGACATGGGCTAGACAAGCCTAGCACTATGAATGGGGACTAGTTCAGTGCTTTTCAACTCTCTTTTTGACACGGAAATATCTCCGTGCCGAAACCGGAACGCGGGGTGGCCCACTTTGGCGCTAGATGCCGCCGTCCGTGCTACATACATCGAGATCGCAAATCTGGCTTTTTGCCTAAATTGCGCCGGCTACCGATAGCCGCCCCGACTGGGCATGGTTTAAGAGACCACTGATTCCGACGAGAGAGACAGAATTATACCACTTTAATTTCAATCACAAAGCCATGACTGGAATCGCTTTACTCGGAGCCGGTTTGTTTGCCAAAGAGGGTAAGTAACTCGCACAAACCATATTGCTCTCAACACCTTTCATTGTGTACTAATAGTTGCTTCTAGCTCATCTGCCGGCGTTGGTGAAATTGCGGGCGAGTCTGCTGGCAGTGTATTCACGCTCCGCTCGGTCGGCACAGACCGTGCTCGCAGCCACTGGTGAATTGGGTGCTGCAACTTCGAACATTGACGTCTATGCCGATGAATTGGAAGCCGAAGGAAAGGGGCTTGCAGCATTGCTACAGCGTTCGGATATCGGCGCTGTGATCGTTGCACTACCAATTCTTGTCCAGCCAGACGTGGTTCGGAAATGCCTCGCTGCCGGCAAGCATGTTTTGTGCGAGAAGCCTGTTGCGAAAGACACAGCATCGGCGCTTGAGCTGGTGAAAGACTATGAGCGTGACTATCTCCCTCGAGCACTGATTCTGTCGGTTGCTGAGCAATTCCGCTACGATCGCGCCTTCACTCGTGCGCGTGAACTTGTGGCCGACGGCCGTATCGGCAAGCTTAACCACGTCCACGCTCGTGTTTGGGGCAATATTCAGCCCGGAGATAACAAATGGTACGAGACTGAGTGGCGCAAGACACCTGGGTACCAGGGAGGATTCATCCTCGATGGCGGTGTGCACTTTGTCGCGCTGATTCGATATGTTTCCGGGCATGAAATCACGAAGACGGTCAGCCTTTGTCGCCAGACTTATCCTCATCTGCCTCCGGTTGATACCGTTAACGCGGCGATCCAATTTGATGACGGCGCCTCGGGCTCTTTAAGCTTCTGTTTTGCTTCTACGAAGGGCATATTTGAGTTTATCTTCGTCGGTGAACAAGGTGCCCTCACGATCAAGGGTGTCGATGGTAAAGATGATACTCAACGGATTGTCCTTGAAAACCTAGAGGGCAAGGTCGTAGTTGATGAGGAGATTGTGGGTGAAGGTATTTACGAGGAGGTCAAAGCGTTCCTGGACTCTTGTGCTGGCGCTACGCATGACGAAAAAGCAGGGGCTCGTGAAGCAATGGCAGACATTGCAGTCGTTGAAAGCATTTGCGCTGGTGGAGGCTCCGTTGAGATGTTTCACCCAGGCCGGTGAGTTCAGGGAATATTGTACACGGCATGTCATCTAGGAAAACGCGAAGAAAAATTATAGAAAAGAAAAATGCACCCAATAGAATCATTTTCTCAACCTAAAGCACTACATGTTATTGAGTTTGGTCAGTCAGGCAGCACAATATACCTTTTAAGGCTTAACGTATCGTCCTCCATATCCAGCACTGGTAATGCAGTACTGATAGCTCAAAAGTTTCCGGCTAGATTTGATCAATAACGCAGTTGAATCAATTGTGTAGTAGATGCAAATTCTGTTTAATTTGGACAAAGATTGCGTGATTTTCAATATCTCAAAAGGGTAATTACACGCGACTGAAAGCAAAGAGACCGGGCATTAAGGTCAAGATGTCGGCTGTTGACACAAGCTTTACGGGTGGAGATCTAGTAGCCGCAGCCACCGACATTGCCGACGTCGGAAGCTTCCGACAATTACTCTGGATTATCATTTCTTCATTTGACACGGATGTATGCCGTGTCCAAAATGGCAATTACCTCAATGTCAGAGGCACATCTCGAGGATTGAAATTCCAAATAATAAGTCCATTTCACCTCAGCAATCCTTAATTTCATCAGTTAACCTCCATCATCAAAATAATGGCAACTATACGAAGCTCCAAAATACTGACACACGGCTGGTCTTTTCGCCAGGCTGATGGCCCAGCCGACTGGCTGTCAGTGGATTCGGCCCCGACAGTTACTCATTTGGACTTGATAAAGCACGGAATGTGAGGTTTTCATTTCTCAAGCCAAATAAGTCTCTAACACGATTCTTATTGAACAGCATTCCAGACCCCTTCATTGATACGAACGAAATTGATGTCGAGTGGGTTGGAGAGAAGACATGGCACTACCGCGTTGAGCTCCCCGAGATTCCAGCCTCCACGAAAGAGAACGGTTCAAAAGTCGTCCTCTTATTTGAGGGCCTGGATACATTTGCCCATGTATTCCTCAATGGGGAAACATTGCTACGCGCGGACAACATGTTCCTCTCTCACCGGGTCGATATCACCCACCTGGTCAAGGACACCAACAATCTTGAAATCATCTTCGAGCCTGCACTTCTCAAGGCTCGGGAGATCAGGGCACAGCACCTCGAGCATAAATGGGTCGGGTTTAACGCTGATCTCTCTCGATTGGCAGTTCGCAAGGCGCAGTATCACTGGGGCTGGGATTGGGGCCCTGTTCTCATGACAGCAGGCCCTTGGAGACCTGTTCGCTTGGAGATTTACACTGCGCGTATAAAGGACGTCCGTGTGGACTACCATGTGGCAGATGACTTTAAGTCTGTTCAAGGGACTATATCTGTGGACACTGAAGGTTGTGCCGACAATATCACCGTGAATTTGAAGCTGGCTGGACAGTCTGTTTCCGAAAAAACTCTGGCAATCATTGATGGGAAAGCAGTGATGGATTTCACCATCCCCGATGTGTCCCTCTGGTACCCACACGGCTATGGGGCACAAGATGTCTACACGATCGATACGAATGTCAAGGTCGGGGCTCAAGATCTCGATCACCACACCCAGCGAATGGGCTTTAGACGAGTTGAATTGATCCAGGATCGGGATCATATTGGACGTTCCTTCTACTTCCGGATCAACGGTGTGGATGTATTTTGCGGAGGGTCCGACTGGATTCCTGCCGACAGCTTCCTCCCCGCAATTACCGAAGAGCGGTATCGCCACTGGCTGAAACTGATGGTCGACGGGAACCAAGTCATGGTCAGGTAAGCATTCTTTTTTAGATTGTGCATGGTGCTGTTGGGCTCGTCACTGACAGTTTGTAGAGTGTGGGGAGGAGGAATCTACGAAGACGATGCTTTCTACAATGCCTGCGATGAACTCGGCCTTCTCGTCTGGCAAGACTTTATGTTTGGATGTGGCAATTATCCCACTTTTCCGTCGTTTCTGACTTCTGTTGAAAAAGAAGCAGAGCAGAACGTACGTCGTCTTCGACACCACCCTTGCATGGCGATCTGGGCCGGCAACAACGAAGATTATCAGGTTCAGGAGCAAGAGGGGCTTGAATATAACTTCGATGACAAGGATCCGCAGAGCTGGCTTCTAACCAACTTCCCTGCCCGTTATATCTATGAGAAGCTTCTCCCTGATGTAATGAGCCGAGAATGTCCCGACGTTCCTTATCACCCTGGAAGTCCCTGGGGCGAAGGAAAGCTGACATCTGATCCAAGCGTGGGAGACATGCATCAGTGGAACGGTTCGTTACACTCATTCAAACCGTGCGATATTGAAGCTAATGGTCTCCAAACAGTCTGGCATGGTACGCAAGAGAAGTACCAAATCTTCGAAACACTGGGTGGTCGTTTCAACAGCGAGTTTGGAATGGAGGCATTCCCGAATATTCAGACCATCGAGGCGTTTGTCACCAAGAAGTCTCAGATGTACCCACAGTCTCATACAATGGACTTTCATAACAAGGCCGATGGCCATGAGCGACGCATTGCGACCTACATGGTGGAGAATTTCCGCATCTCGACTGAACTGGAGGTATGGCAGCCAGCTCTCTTGTGCTGAAGGACTTGACTAATCAGAATAGAAATACATTCACCTCACTCAACTCGTGCAGGCAGATGCCTTGATGTACGCCTATCGCGGATGGCGCCGCCAGTGGGGCCAGAAAAGGCACTGTGGCGGTGCCCTGGTCTGGCAGATAAATGACTGCTGGCCTGGAACATCGTGGGCCATTGTCGACTATTATCTTCGAAAGAAAGCTGCGTACTATGTTTTGTCTCGCGTCCTCGGACCGATAGCCATCGGAGTGCAGCGAGAGCATCACGATTGGAGCGTGGCCCACGCGCGACCGGCAAAAACTAGTAAATTCCACCTATGGGTTGTTAGTAGCAAAATGGAACCTATGAAGGCTACAGTGTGTCTCCGTTTTGTCTCTGTTGAGACAGGAAGGGACATCAAGCCTGGTATCACGAAGGAGGTCTCTGTGGTGCCCAATGGAACTACAGATGTGCTCGATGGAGTGATTGACAATGTTGTTGAAGAGCCTCATGTGTTGGCGGCAAGTCTTTCTATTGACGGTATTATTACCTGCCGTGATGTAGATTGGCCACAGCCTTACAAATATCTCTACTTCGCTGATCGTGGCTTGGAAGTTCGTCAACCCTGTCATGGAGAGTCAGATGTGGTCCGAGTGAGTGCCAAGCGGCCGGTGAAAGGACTGATGTTTGAGGAGCGCGACGGAGTCAAAATCAGTGACAATGCGGTGGATATTATCCCAGGTGACGAGCAGGTTTTGAAGGTGGTTGGTTTGTCGAGGGCTAGCCCTGCATTGAAATATCAATACCTAGATCAGTGAAGAAGCGGTTAGACTTCTAGAAAGGTTCAACAATCAATATTCATTTAGTCCAATACAACTTCAGGTGCCTCGGATATAACTAGAATATGAGACAGGGTCATCAATCGCTTTTCAAGTCATAGACCAGAGTTTTTTTGTTCAATCGAAATAATGGCAATATATTTGCTGGTGCAGTAGCTTGCACCTAGACAAGGTTTACATCCCAGGCGGAGGATAGACCTCGGGATGTTAGCATTCACTTGATAATACGATAGTGTAATTATTGTAGACTGCTCACGCAGTGAGGACTGACTCGGACAACATTCCGATGGGTATGTAGTTGCCGACTTGGGATTCTCTTAGATAAACACCAAGCCGCGTTGACGTCAACTAGGAGATCATCACATTGTTGCTAAACCGCTATTAGCACGGATAACCCTCCGTCTTCAATCTAGAAGGCGCCTTATGCAGGAAGGCTTGTTTTGCCTTCC
Organism: Penicillium sp. S1602; assembly: GCA_023626355.1. Classification (NCBI taxonomy): domain Eukaryota; kingdom Fungi; phylum Ascomycota; class Eurotiomycetes; order Eurotiales; family Aspergillaceae; genus Penicillium; species Penicillium sp. S1602. The sequence continues at coordinate 9,758 of JAMAGW010000062.1, read as the reverse complement.
GTGGGCGCCTCCATGTACATCGTGTGGCATTCTATGAACGTACCTCTGAAGGGCAGATCTGCAGCTCTGGACCCATCAGTTCATTTACGGCCATGTCCAGCTTTGACCTCATGCAAAGCAATCCCCGCACATATGTGCGCATTGACTATATTTCATGTTGCAGCACCTGTCCCTGTCGGCCTATTCCGAAGGGCTTCTCTCCGGGAACAGTATGGACCACACCCCGCAATTATGAGCGCACTCTGTCCATCATAGTCTACAACGCTCTTTGGGCTCAAATTTAGCCAATATTGCGGAAGTTTGCCACAGATCCGGTTAAATGGTATAGGTAGGTGTTGCCTACCCCTCTGTCAGTCTGGACCGAGCCTCAAGTCTATAAAAACGAGGAGGCCCTCATACGAGACTTGGCTACCATGGGCAACTTTTCAACTCATGATGTTGTGGAAAAGCTTCTTTTTGTTATTTGCAGCGGCTGCTGTCGGCGAATCCACGGGGCAGGTATATAATCCCCCAATTAGCTCCGGCTATGGCAACTGGTCGTTGGCTTACGACAAGGCGCATCGCTTTGTTTGCAACCTGACCCTCACGGAGAAGGTGAACCTTACAACTGGTGTCGGAACCGGTCAAACCTTGGGCTACTCCGTTGGCATCATTCCCAGGGTTGGGTTCCGAGGACTAGCCAGTGATGACTCGCCTACTGGTGTTCGGGGAGCCGATTATTCTTCTGCATTTCCCGCTGGGATGAACCTTGCCATGTCCTGGGATCGTGAACTCGTCTACGCAATGAATTATGCCAACGGCGCTGAACATAAAGCGAAAGGTATCAACTCTATCAATGCGCCTGTGTGTGCCCCCCTTGGCCGCACTCCCACCGGTGGACGGAACGCCGAGGCTTTCTCTCCAGATCCTTATCTTTCCGGGATTTCATTTGGAGAAGCTGTCGCTGGAATGCAAGCAGCCGGTGCCATCGCCGTGGGTAAACACTTTATCCTATATGAGCAAGAGCACTTTCGGGAGGTTATTGAGTGGAATGAGTGGAAAGCCGGCCCTAATATCTCGGAGCCTTACTCCTCCAATTGCGACGACCGTACATTCCATGAGCTATACCTCTTTCCCTGGTACGATGCGGTCAAACGCGGCCTGGCAGCCGTTATGTGCTCTTATAACCAAGTCAACAACACCCAGGTATGCCAGAACAATCACCTTTTGAACAATATCTTAAAGGGTGAATTGGGCTTCCAAGGGTATGTGTCTAGTGACGATGGATCTCAGCACTCCGGTGTGGACTCGGCTCTCGGAGGTATGGACATGACAGGTCCCGGAGAGACCTCACCAAACGGTGTGGCAGGTCTGGGAGAGTCTTTCTGGGGCCCCAACCTGACAATGGCTGTCCTTAATGGCAGCGTGCCTGAATGGCGATTGAATGACATGGCGACGAGAATCATGGCGGCGTACTACTATCTCGGCCAGGACCAAGACTATCCCGAACTCAACTTTGCATCGGGCGACTTTGCAACATACGACTATGAGTATCCTGGTGAGAACCTTGACTATCAAAAAGTCAACTGGCACCTGGATGTTCGGCTGAACCATTCTAAGCTGATTCGCAACATCGGCGCCAACTCCATCGTGATGCTCAAGAATAACGGTACCCTCCCCTTAAAGTCACCGAGACAGGTCGCCATTATCGGGGAGGATGCAGGGCCATCGATTTATGGTCCCAATGGCTGCCCGGATCGCGGATGTGACAACGGGACGCTGGCGATGCTTTGGGGAAGCGGAAGCACCAACTTCCCATATCTTGTCGATCCCCTTTCAGCTATCCAGCACCGAGCCCTTCAAGATGGTACCGTCGTGCAGTACGTCCTCAACAACTGGGCCAAAGAGCAGATTGGGGAGGTCGCTTACCAAGCCGATGTATGTCTGGTCTTCATCAACTCGGACAGCGGAGAAGGCTACATCGAAGTCGACAGCAATTATGGTGATCGCAACAACATGACCGCATGGGGCGATGGAGATGCATTAGTGCGTCAGGTAGCCAGAAATTGCAGTGAAACGGTCGTCGTCATTCACGCTACCGGAGCGATTCTGATGGAAGAGTGGATCGAGAATCCCAATGTGACTGCTGTCTTGTTCGCTGGTCTCCCAGGGCAGGAAAGCGGCAACTCGCTGGTAGACGTGCTGTACGGCAGTGTCAACCCCTCTGGAAAGCTTCCATGGACCGTGGCCAAGGACCGTACTGACTATGGAACCGATGTGCTGTACGAGCCCAATGGACCAGTCCCTCAAATTGACTTCACGGAAGGCTTGTATATTGATTATCGACACTTCGATAGAGAAAAGATCGAACCACGCTTTGAGTTTGGATTTGGAATGAGCTATACAACCTTCGAATACAAAAATCTGCGGATTGAGGCTTTATCAAAGCCAAGTTCGACTGTGCCTGCGTCGTCACGAACAAGTTCTGCGCCAATGTGTGGAACCACCAGTTTCAACCCGTCGGACTATACCTTCCCTGCCACAATAAGTTCCCTGACAAATTACATTTACCCCTACCTGGCCCCCAGCATGACAGTGACGACCAGCCTTGCTACCCCTACGGTTACTATTTATCCTGTCTCACCGAATCCAGAAGGAGGCGATCCCAGTCTCTGGGACGTTGTTTATCGTGTCACCGCAACCATCAAAAACACTGGGCATGTTGCCGGTCAAGAGGTCGCACAGCTATATTTGAATCTTGGAAATGACGAGCCTATACACCAGCTACGAGGATTCGATAAGATCATGGTGCATCCCGGACAATCGACAGACGTGACATTTGAGCTGCGCCGCCGAGACGTCTCGATTTGGGATGTTGTTTCGCAGCAATGGAAAGAGGTCTCCAAGCTGGGCACCACGATTGGGGTCCATGTTGGCTCTAGTTCCAGAGATCTCCGGCTCCACGGCAAAATCTCGTCTTAGTCGCCTTTTGTCAAACCAGTTGAACTCTACCCCGCAATCCACAGCTATTGTTGGGTTGAGATCTGGCAATATGTTCAACGAATGCCATAGTATACTACCACGTCATTATGTAGATGCTATATATCCAAACAAGCTACTCTACAGTTCTGATACCTTGTTTGATTTATATTAGGCATTTTGAGAATCAATATACACCGCCCTACTTTACACTTACAACCGCTTTCCATTTCCTATCAGGCCGCCAAGCGTGGGATATGGCCAATATGGAGGGCATACCTTCAGCCTCTTGTAAATTCGTATTCGTAGCCACATTAGTGAGAGACGTAAGTCTTCCCTATCAACGGGAAGGGAGCCAGTGATAAGCGCTAAATGAAATGTCCGTCTAATATTTACGTGTGAAATAGAAGGTGCACCACAACGCTAAGTGACGGTAACTTGGGCGCCTCACATACGTAAAAGCTTGCACCTGGGCAGTGGAGCTTGGATGAACAGAACGTGGGTTATGGGTTGAAGGTCTAAACCCAACCCGAACCCACATAACCCGGACTAACTCAGGCTATGCTCTGGGAGCCGATCTCTACCCCAACCGGAAGCCTTACCGTCAATAATACTACAACTTAAACAACCGTAGCTTCTCCTCAATTCTCCTTGTACATAAGTATTCATTATACTATTCCTAGCACACCACCGGGATTTAAGTAATTTTCATAGATAGTTGAGTCAGAGATATATATCTGGAGTGCCAAGTTATAGCGTCTTCGATAGTAACGTTATGAAAACCGCCATTAAATCACACCAAACCTCTAGATCAAACAATTAATATCATGAAAATAGATTACTAAAACTTTGATACAGTGTATATATGTTGTTGCTGAGGTATGAAGATAGTAAAATTATATTTATTATGTGGTTTGGCTGCCCGGGTGGCGGGTTCGCTAGTGAATTACATATTTTAGTGATATTCTGGAGGAGGCTGGCTCTCTTTGTCTCATTGACTGGTGAGATCAAAGGACTCAAACTTGCAAGATTTTTACTTTGCCCGAGCCCCGACGTAGGTGAACTAACTAATTATTTCTCTATCCGAAGCAAGGGCGATTAATGACACATTTTAGTATGTGTCACTTGCAAAACCCTCGCCCTGAACTGTAAAAACAGTCCGAGATCATCTCCAAATGGGCGTTCTTCCTACTTATGGGATGCTGTGCACAGTCTAGGATAGGCAATCTGGCTTACTTGAAAGTGGAACAGTTCTAATTTAGTAGGTTGATTATACCTGGCCAAGGCTTTGAGGCATATAGCGAGTCAAAGATGGTGATGAGAAATAGAGAGTCAAAACGGTCTTGGGCGGAAAAGAATATTTACGAACTTAGCACAACTTAGCATAAATTGATTTGTGTATATATATACCTACAAAACTCACATGGAATTTTATGTGCATATTTATGAACAGGGAGGAACAACAGGGAAGTGCCACAAGCGTTGCGCGACCGGGAGAGATGAAGGCCGTAGTTCGTCCACTACGAGGGCGGGGTCCGGGTGTTTGCGAGGCCCGAATTCTACTTAAAGAAGGTATCGGCATCCCGCGTTACCGAGGTAGGCAGTTCCGATCGGAATGATGTCATAGATTTCATTTAAAACAAACACGCTGGCTTTTTCAGCGAGATAGGATTGTAAGATCATTATCATTCTTGAAAATGATCCCTCGGCGGGCACTGAAGCCTTATCTGGCTGAGTTCCTCGGAACGGCCCTGCTCATCGTCATAGGAGATGGTGTCGTCGCCCAATGCCTGCTGTCCGACTATCAGTACGGCACTTGGTTGTCCATCAACATCGCCTGGGCATCTGCAGTCTGCCTTTCCAGCTTCCTGGCCGATCCTAGTCCGACCATCAATCCGGCCGTGACTATCTGTACGGCTCTTATGCGTCCAACTGCAGGACAATGGAAGAGCATCCCTGGAAAGCTGCTTGCGCAGTTCCTGGGTGGGTTTGTCGGCGCTGCCCTCGTGTATGTTAACTACCGCTCGGCTATCAAATCTTGGGATCCCGAATATACTATTCCCGGTGGATCGATCCTGAGCCCAACCGGCCACCATTCAGCAGGCATTTTCTCGACTTATCCGGCTGCCTTCTTCTCGTCGAACTGGGAGGCTGTGTTTTCTGAGGTGCTGGGCTCGGCTGTGCTGATGTTTGGCTGTCTCAGCATCTCTGATCCGGGAAATGCCCACAGATTCCCCTCTCCGCACCTCTCTCTCTTCCTGCTCCTGCTTATGATCGGGGCGGCATTGGGATGGCAGACCGGCTATGTACGTTGACTCGTAAATCAAGTTATGAACTTATACTAATAAACGTTAGGCCCTTAACCCTGCGAGAGATTTTGGCCCGAGAGTTTTCTCCGCTATTTTGTACGGCTCGGAGGTGTTTACTGCGGATAACTACTATTTCGTTGTTCCTCTTTTCGCCCCTATCCTCGGCTGTGTTGTTGGCGCGATGACTTACGACGGCATGCTGTTTGAGGGCGAGGGATCGCGCATTGCTGATGCGCTGGACAAGGCTGAGGCTCACGGGTCTCTTCGACTGGATTAATGATTAGGTTTTGAAGACTCACTGATGGCCTTCCCACGATAGGTGGAAGGAGAACTAGAATGATGTAGATTGGAATATATATGCGGTAGGTAGACTATATATAAGACCTCAAGATAACCGGCGGCAGCTGTTTGGGTTTGCGAGAATATAAGATTGAAATTAGACTCATTATGCAAACCGTGGAACGATAGTAAGGTTCTAAGGTTCAGGACAGATCCAAGTATGTCAACCCTGTTTAGGCCGCCATACGCTCAACACGAAGCTGCAACTCCTTGACCAAATCTATCCCCACCTTGGTAGACTCATCCAAGCTCTCATCCGGCAATCCAAGCAGCTCATTCTGCGCCTTAGCCGAGAGATCACTGGAATCACCTGGGTAAAACGCCCTTGCGTACAACATCTTGCTAAAACCAGCCATGTTACCCACTTTCACCTGCGCCAGGCCATCCTCGTATCTCTTCTTGGTATTCTCGTGGGTAATAGTCCAATCGGCGTCGGTGGTGCCGGTTACACGCTTGACGCTCTCAAACATATCATTTTGGCTGACCACAAAGCTCTTCAGGTACACACCCTTGTTGAGGAATGTCGACAGAGTAAGGCTCTTGTCGTTTTCGTCCTCAGGAAGCTCTTTGAGGCTTAGCACCTTGGCCACGGCGCGCCCAACCTGCGATAGCGTCGACGTCGAGTTCTTAGTGCTGCCGTCGTCGTAGATTGTCAGGGAACGCTTATCAAAGTCGAATCCAAAGCGCGAATCCCCGCCCGCCAAGCTGTAGTCGTACCAGAATCCACAACACATTGCGACCCACTGCATGCCGAGTCTCTCAATCTCGTCCCTGTTGGCCTTGGCTATGGGCCCCAGCATAGTGTCTTCGCCGAGTTTGGTGTTGTAAATGTCACCGGCGTACCAGTTGGGCATGACGTAGGGAATACCGGCCTTAGAAGCCGCCTGGACAAGCTTGCTGTGGGTGTCCCTGGGCGCGGTGGGGGCCATGGTTATGATCAAAAATTGCTGGCCCTTGAGAGCCGCAACAATGGTAGCCTCATCATCATAGTCGATTGAGGCGACCAGAACGCCCTCGGGAAGTTTGTTGCCGCTGTCTTTGCGGGAAAGGGCCGTGACTGTGTGTCTTCCAGTCTTTAGAAGGGCAATGGCAATATGCGATCCAATGGTACCTCCAGCCTAAGTGTGTTTGTTAGTTATGCTCTACACGCAGTATTATTGAGAGGTTTGCTTACGCCGACAATGGCGACTCTTTCGACGTTGTTTTTGAAGTCGACATGCTGATTTTTGGCGTACTTGGGCGTCATAGTTGGGTTGATAGGTGAATTATTATCACCGAACGAGGAGTTCGATATGTTTGAGCTTTCGAGGGAGTGATGAGTGTCTGACTACTTCTCTCTGGGTCAGGAAACGCTCGCCTTTATATGCATTTCGGACCCAGTCTTAAGTGCTGTAGTTCTCCGAGGCTGTCTACATTTCAGCCTTGCCATTCAAAAGTCTCGGGCAAAAGATCTCCACGGTCGAAAGCAATTCTGAATTAATGAGGTCAGGACTTCAAATTTGATTCGCTCGGAGATAACAGCACCGGGAGCGAAGGAGCTACAGCTGGCGAAGCCAGCTAAATTGAGGATGGTGAGGGTGAGAGGCTGATAAGCCCGCGCTCTCCGCCGCAGCAGCCGCACGGGTCCGCTAATTGTCTGCGCGGCGATAGAGAATTAAGTCCGCAATAACCGCACGTAAAGCCGCAAAAGCCGACACCTACGGGCCTGTTCCTTTATTGCCCCTCGCAGCGAGGCATCAAAGGTCTATACCCTCTATTCATGACTCTCGTTCAATACTCTACGGGGCTTCCAAGGTCATCACACAGAAAATATGTCAATTGCAGTAGGGTTAATCACCCAAGCTTTTACGCATGTGCATTCCATTTCCATGGGTATAAAGCTGAGTCTCATCAGTGGATTATCACAGAACATCACACCAATAATACAAATTGAGTCAATGTTGACCAGAGAAAATCAATCCCCAACGACACCGCGTCGCTATAATTGATTATCAGTACCGAGCATTGATAAATATGGCTCCATGAAGAACTGATCCCAGTCAAGTGCCCAATCCATCTCTGGAACCGTGGCGTTGGCCTCGGATACCGGCAGCGGCTGTAAGTAGTCATAGCTCGCCTCAACAGCTTCCAACTGAGCAAGTTCTTTTCGCTTCTTTACCATATTGAGGCTGAGTAAATGTCGCGCCGTCGACAACGCCTCACGTGTCAATCTTGTATCAGCAGCCCTGACAAGGTTCTCCAAGCCCTTGAATGCAACGGCGATGTGAACGGAGGCTATCGGCGTGTCCATGGCTAGCAGGATACAGGCATATTGAAAAACGCTACCAATAACGTTCCAAAACAGACGACCATGGACAGCTTGCTGCTCGGCCGCCTCCACTGCCGCGTTGCCACTGTCAATGATGAGATTCATAATATCGTCCGGCAAGCGGACCTTGAGCTGGTAAAGGCGTCGATAGAAGCAAAATGCAATGTCTGCCTTAGTCACCACTAGGAACGGATGGGTAATTTGAAGCTCTTCCAGAGCCTTGAGACGCTTGAATAGTTCCTCACTCGGAGTTACAGGCTGCGATTGGAGCTGGAACGGAGAATTGGGCGATGGAATGACCTGGATCAGTTGTACGAAAAGATCGGCAACGGATCCTGGTGTCAAGGTGAAAGGCAGACAAGTCACAGCCCGAAATGCTACAGGCGAACGATCGTACTCATAGGACAGCATGTTGTGCCCGGCCCATGAGATCCAGAAAATCCTCCTCAGTCGATCCACATCATGCCCAACGACGACAGCGCCAGCGATGGACGCTATCTTCTTGATAGTGTCTTCCTCATGCAGGCCTATCGCTTCACAGAGGTGCATTTGCGTGCACGAAGCGATCCAAGCATTGCTGGGCCGGGTCGTTGCCCGTAAGTAAAATACTCGCATGCCCCATGCTACGATGTGGTCGATGCCATGCAAACGCATCGAGGCCGGATCTTCGAGGATGGCCTTTGCGTACTGCACCAGGTCAGACTCCCGGGGGTGTCTGTTAGCAGATAGGAATGATCCGAGGGCAGCGACGCCAGCGGCAACGGCGGCAAAGGCGACCGCATTGTTGCCCGAACTACGGTAATAATCCTGACACCGCTGGGCGTATATTTTTGGGTCCATCACGTCACCGATGGGGCCCAATACCGAGAAGAACGTACCCGAGAAAAAGCTAAGCTCTTCCTCCGAGATCAGATTTCCCAAAAAGCAGTGAGCGTTGGATGCCTCCTCGGGGCGAATACCAAAGTTGTAAGCGAACGACCGCATCTTTGGAGGGCTGTCAGAACCGAGAGCCACGCCCAGGATGTGCGGGAATGCCATGGCCGCCGATGCCCCGGAGTATCTGAATCTCTGCTCGTCGAAAATGCCCGGGGATGCTCCAGGCTCGACAGTGGGACTGTTGGTTGATGAGCCATCGCCTTCGCGGCGGTCTCGCTCCATATGAGACCGGCTGCTCAGACTGCGGTCTATGGCGGGCCGACTCATCAGACGATTCTCACCATCGAGGCTGATGCACTTGGTTGGAGGCGGAACAGGTACGCCTCTGCTCATAGTACCAGTAGTGTTGTCGTCGGCGTACCTGCAGTTGTATCCGTAGGTGGTGCACATGCCACAAGGATACACGGTGTCGCATTTCCGCTTGCGCTGATGGCAGGGTATGCATGCCTTCCTCGCACGCTTGCGCTTGGCGATTGTTGTCGACATTATTTGCAAAAAAGTATGAGCTTCAAAGAGTTGATCTTCTGGCCAGCATTGCGGGGCGGGCTGGACGCGAATCACGCAATTATTGTAAAAATTATTTTCTGCCAACCAGCGACGATGTGTATATATCGCTGACCATGGGCTACTGCTTACGTGTGAAGCTGCTCTGAAGGGTGATAAATTCGTATCTGGAGGCTGGTGATACGGTGATACGGTGGCCCGTTACGGCCCCAAGGTAGGAAACCCAATTAGTTAGGAATGGTTGGCCTGGCTTTAATGCCATTGTGCATTAATTTTGGCCGCCTTGTTCACCGCCTTTGCATAGTCTGGGATTCCAATCTTGAATTATAGTTAACGTATTTCACAAGCGAGTCGGCCACACAAGCGGCCCGGCCACCCCCACCAAAACGCGTTAATTAATTAGA
>JAMAGW010000061.1:0-46561 GCA_023626355.1 Penicillium sp. S1602 | reverse complement strand
GCGCCGTTTTGGGATATCTGAGATATCCCATGATTTCTGCCTTAGAAAAGTGGTAACCATCTTTTCTTTCATAACAGGTACACTATATATAAGGAGGTCTCTGGATTACGCGATCGAAAGAAAAAGCAAAATCAAGTATATATATTCCGCCCTGTAGTGAGATACCCCCGTGTATTATATTACATCTTAGAATTGCGGGGACAGTAATAGTTATACCGAGTCCGCCACCTACTAAAATGTAAATAAGCTAAACTCTAGCTCCGGTAGATAAGCTGAGCTTCTTATTATCTCTCCGCACTAGGATCCCGTATACAGATTGGGAGGCTTAGCGGGAGGGGGGTGTAGTGATTAGTGATTGGCGCGAGGCTTATTTCCTTAGGGAAAGTCCCTGCACTACTTATCGCCCTGCTTTGTTTATAATGTGATGTGGCTAGGCCAGTCACAGCTTAATGGGACCCGCTTCTCCAGCAATCGAAGTCCGACCTCAAAATCAGTGGAGATGCCATGAATCATCCATGCGAGATAAGATAGGTGTTCCAGACCGCAAAGAGTAACGATATACGACGCATTTAAGGATGATTTTTGGAGAAGCAGGTTGCTAGACCAGATCAGGCAGTTGTATGCGCCCGAGCTCGGATCAGCAAGCTTCTTGCATAGAATACGCGGGAATTCCGTTGAAGTCGAGCCAATAAAATATACAATGAGAATTCCATGTGCAAAATATTGTTCGTTGATCACACGGCTTCCAAGGGGCTCTTTACATTTGCTCATGCTGCCAACAGTACGATCGCAAATATCACCACGAGCAAAATACCTTGAAAGGTGGCTTCTAATCCATGTTATTATGATCTTTACTCGAAGTCAAATTAATGAGAATTTGAAGTACTATTAGGGCGGAGGTTTTTCGGAACAGATGAAGAGAGGTACGACTAAAGTTTTGTCATTGATGCCTGCAACTACGCTTAGCCCAGCTCTGTCTTAAATCTACCAATATGTCTCCTTAGCGGGAGAAGTGGATATAGTTAGTTTGGAAGTACAGTATTTGGCGCTAGGAAGATCGGACTTGCATCATCCTCGCAGATGTGATGATTTACAGCCCTTATCTTGCGGTCCATTTACGAATGGCTGAACTTTAGAGCACAGTAGATCTGCGATGTCCTCCGGATAAATCCGCATCTTTCCGGGTCTACTCGTCGTTTAGTGTTTGGCAATTCTTGGCTTTTTTTTATTCAAAGGTCGAATCTTGGACCACTAGATCCGAAATAAAGTATTATACGCAAATATCAACTTCCGGTCCTTTGTGAAAGAACGTAAACAATCCATGGATGGGATCCCCGCCACTGGCGGATTACATCATCTTCCAATACCTTATCCGCACAAAGAACGGGTTTCTCTCACTTACAAAGAAACCGTGCAGGCAACCTGACTACCATGCCACTCAGTACTCTCTCCTTTGTCTCGGACCAGAGGTCAGGAGATGTCTCCGGGCTGTCTCTATGTCGATCAAACAGTGGATGATTCTGACGAGTCTCAATACTAGAGTTATCATGCATCTCGTCACAGCCTCAATCCGTACTACGTCCACATGCTGTCTATTGATCTATCGCGCTGATAAATACCCCTCCCAGACCGCAGGACTTCAGGACTCATTTTCTAGGCCATGCAATTATATCACCCTCCTCTGCTAGACTAAACCATACGTAGGCTTCAATGCACTGGGACCATTCAGCTTGTTCTGACTCTCCGCCAACCATGTCGCCTCGTGGTGACAGCACACTGCGAGATTGGTGCATGAGTCTCATTTGATACAATCGCCACATGTCCCAAAGAGGTATACCAAGTCGTCGGAATGCTTTGAAATCCACTTTCCAGAGGGCGTTCCAACTACGGCCTTTTTCACCGCGACGAAGGCAATTGAAAGAGCCAAGCACGCCGTTTCTGACCTTTACAGCTTCCGGAACCCGACACCATTTCATATCAACTTGTGTATCTTGAATATCTGGCAGAGGCCAGCAGGTCTGTACAGTCAAGTCGGTTGGTGACGGCACGGCAACTAAATATGGATCCCGATGGCTGAGAAATTTTGGTTTGGAGGAACATAGATCGACCACGCACTCCGAAACTGTCCGGATCTCTTCTACACCCCCCGGATACTGAATCAATTCCAGATATTGTTCAGTGAAGCAGTCCAGATCGTGCGCAGACCATAGCCAGTGGTTTGTTGCAGCATTATGGATCTGGTGGAAGAGATCAAGTTTCCAGAGGCCTCGATGCGCCCGATAACACTCGATCCATGACGGTGGGTCGACGTCGAATTGGATGAGCTCGCCGCCCTTGGGTGGTGGATGTCCGTTATGCCACCAATCTACAACCTCGGCAATTGAAGCCATGGGACGGCGGGGCTGTGCAGACTCGAGACGATTGATGAAACGCTGAAGACAAGCACAAGCAGTGAGATGTATTCTCGCTGCTGTATTTACAGTCTGATGCACCGCAGCTAGTGAGTGGGTGGTGGAAAGGGAAATAGGTCGCTCGACATTCCATGTCCATGGTGAGCCAGTGAGCTCTTCCAGCAGGGCTTGTGGAGTGTATGATGTCGATAGAATGGAGGCTAAGAATATGAAATAGTAATCAAGCCCGTTCGAGGTGAAGGAGCAATTTCTCAGGACGTGTTCTGTGATTTTTTTAAACGCGCCGTTGAAAGCTTCTTTCACTCGGGGAGATATTTGTTGAAGACCGTCCAAGCTAGTGAAGTCGCAGCAAGATTCGAGAATTTGCCAAATAATTTCGATGGGCAATTTTGCGAAGGGATCCATCTTCGGCTCGATTGATACTTGAATTAATATTGGAATATCTGTTGGCCGATGAGGAATGAACAGGAAGAGGTTGACTATTTATTGTACCCCCGGGATCCACAATTGTTTGTCATTTCTATTACTAAGAGGGGGAATGGAATTCAGAGTTCTTGAGATCATCATATTAGGTGGTACTCATAAGAGGGCGAATGAAAACGTGCCAAGGAATTAATTATCAGGAACATTGAAGGTCTTCGCTGTGGGTCTCGCTTCAAGACCCTGAACACTAAAGGACGCTAGACACTAGTAGCTCCCAAAGGGTCTACTGCTCCGACATTATACAACAGGCTGTATCTTATTTTAATTTTTATTGATATCTTTATTTCTTATATTCTTTTTTTTTTTTTTTTTTTTTTTTTTTTTAAAAAAAAAAAATTGGTCCTTACTGGCATACTTTCGAGATCGCCGGACTATAGCTTTCGAAGCCTCAGGGGGTTGGCTTGTTTGCTGCCTCATTGCTACATAGGTCTCCCTCCTCTCCGTCGTTGTCTTCACTTTCCGAGTGGTGCATTTTGACATTTCTCCGGCACACAAAAAACTCTTGATATCTAGAGGATAGTCGTTGGGTCTCATAAGTAAAGCTTCAGGGCTGAGGTTGAAGACTATTGCTGTATGAGCCCGTGGGTGTGAGCATTTTTCTTTACCGAACATAAATATGCAATTAATTACTTTATTTCAATTCAAATGCGCCGCGATCAAAATTGAAAACTCATTCAGCGTCTCAACGATGCTCCAAGACCGTTCAGGATCTGTGAATCACAAAGCGAATGAGCCAAGTGAGCATGAAGCGCACAGTCCGCTATGGAGATGCCAATCGTTTGAAATTGATCGTGGGAAGCAAAATAGACGGCCATTTTGACTTGCAAAATCAAGGGTCTCATACCCTAATGGGGAGTCAACGACCATTCCATACAGTCTTTTGTGAAAGTGCCGCCTTGCTTCCAGTAATCATGCCCATTGGCAGCCGTATCACCTTCATTACCCTGTTAGTACGGTTTCATTTAGACAAAATGGAGTACTTACACGAATTGATAATCGTAGCGAATCTCTGTAAACACATTTTAATTTCGGCATCATGATTCTTAGCAGAAAAGTCAGGAAAAGAGGGACAGTTGTTCCCGCTTGTTTTCCTGATATCGAAAAATAAGACGGGGTTGACCGGCGTGTTAACTTGGCCGTAATCTAGGCCGTAATTGCCATTGCCATCAGAAGTAAAGTCAACCTTTTCTTGCTCGCAGACAGCGCGAGCAACTGAGTTGAAGTGATCCAGGGTGCCAAAATGATCTTGATCTCCCTGCTCGAAGTCATTGGTGTCTGACATGCATTTAAGAACACCTCCATCAACGGCATGTGTCTGCTCCGGCCGTTGAGTTGTAGTGCTCGTAGTGCTTGGCACTTCATGAGTAATAATGGTGGTGATTCTGTGATAATCGCTTGTTGTGACCACACCAGAGAGAACTCCACCGTCTTCTCCTTGATTCGCGTACGGGTCCACAGAATAGCAGGCGTCTACCCCAGTAGTCGTAGCCGATGGAGTCACGCGGCAGCCGGTGTGGACGTGATAGCTTGTGGTGGCGCATGAGGTGGATGTCGAGTCAATAGTCTTACAAGACACCCATTCATCGGTAACAGTGGCAGTCTCGGTACATTCATCATCATCCTCGTTCGGATCTTCGTTTGGCCCTGGTTCAGGATTCGGCAAAGGGTTGGGATCATTGGAAGCAGCATACCCTCCACCGCCACAATTCGTTAGGCAAGGACCGTGGCAAAAGATCGGTACCAGGCAAGGAATACCACACTTTGCAGGATTAGTACAAGGAGGTCCATTCTTATTGTCAGAAGCACGGGTGTAGGTGACAGGCTTGACCCGACTGTCGCTCGCTGATGCTGAAACCCATGGGTAAGGGGGAATGGTTACACTGCGGGTGACGGGAGGGTGGGCCACACCAGTCTCTGACAAAGGATTGGGATCGTCGGTAATGACCACGGTTTGAGGCGGTATCCGCACCATTGGGTAGATGGTAGTTTTCGTAGTCTGAGTGGGTATGGTCACTGGCCATAGGTCGAGTTCATCGACAGTCACTGGAGAATTAAAAGTCAGTTTCGGTTGACGACAAAGGTAAGGAAACCCATTGCATCTTGGGACTGACTATCGGGAACTTTAATGGTAGTTGTCTGGAGAATGTGTGTGATGCCAGTAGTAGTTCTGACTTGCCCGTCAGGAAGCGTTGTCACTGATGGGGTTTCCCATGCCACATTGAGTATCGTTTTATAGCCCTCATCAAAATGGACAACTGATGGAGTAGGCAGAGTGAATGGCGGTAGCACCAAGACACACTCTTCTCCACAGCTGACCGCAGGATTTGGTTCCTCCCAAATTGAAGAGTCAATGATGACCTGCACGATATCAGAATCGTCGTCGTCGTCACCAGACGAAATTTTACAGGCACCGGCAGGACAGTAACCCCTGCTGCAAGTGAAGTTGCAGAGACCTTTCATGAGCTGGTACTCGTCACCGTCATCAGTATCCGGGACACCTTTGGTGTTGTCTGGGTCTGGTGGAACAACCAGAGCCCCTGTTGATAAACATGTGCATGAATCAACGGGACAGAATCCGAATGCACAGGCGAAGCTGCATAGACCAGCTAGGTTGCCCTCCCCCTCACCGCTGATACAAGCTGGTGGCGTAAAGGGAGAGCTGGTAGGGATGTATGCTGGTCTCTCGGTTGAAGAACACGCCGTCTTAGGGCAGTACCCATAATTGCACGAGAAATCACACAAGCCGGCATAATTAGCATCACCATTTGCAGGATATCCTTTGTCTCCTGTGGCTTTTGGAAGCGTCTTCTGCTTCCCCATAGCAGTGCAGTAGCAGGCACCAACCGGGCAGTATCCATATTTGCAGTAAACCCGCAGAGTCCCACAAAGTTGGTAGCGCCTGATCCAGCAATGCAGACTTGATCGGACAGTGATAACTTTGGAGAAACTGCTGAAATTGAACTGCTAGAAGTCGCGCTTCCCACCCAAGCATTGTAATTAGTGAGACCATTATCGCAGGTAGTAGTGATGGGTGTGCCTTTAACTTTGGCTATCACAGACTGCCGCACAACAGCTACAGTGACATCTCCAAACAGGTGTAAGTTGAAGTCAACACTGCCGTGGTAGATACCAACCCCGCCATCTGGCTCCGATTCCCATGAAGCATCGAATTTCAGGCCATCAATAGTGACTTCGACCGTGGCATTGGAGCCTAACAGGGCAGAAAAGAAGATCTTGTCCCGAAATACTGAACGGGCATGATATTCGATCTGTAGCTGGCTGGCTGTGTTTCCAGTGGTGCCTCCACCGTCACATGCGAGTCTGGATTGCTTCCGATACCAGACCACCAGGCTCTCTTCTGTCACGGAGGTTTTCCCATTCTTGTACTGATCGATCACATAGGGGAGTTGAAGTCTCCAACCATCATGCGGCATATCGCGCACGTAATTATATGGTGCCTTGCCCGTCGTGAAAGCGACGTAAGCTTTGTCATTCAGGGGTCCAATGTAATGGGATTCTCCGTAGTCATTCCATGAGATAATCTCAACCCATTCAGGTTGAATATAGTCGACTTCCATCCATCTATCGTACCATAGATCATCGGAATGCCAGGCCCAATTCTTGTCGTATCCGGGTATATTGGTATAAAACCACGGCGAGACGGGCATCATATATGGCTTTCCACCAGCTGCTCCGAGATACTGGAGATAGGATACATCGATATACGTGTTTATTCGTTAGAAACCCCATGGCTAAGCTGCCCATGAGAAAAGGCCGTCAGTAACGCCTCCAGCGAGTTTAAGTGCGGGCTTCGCTCCAACAGATGACCAGTCAGGAACAAAAAAGCAGCTAGTTTCTGACTTGATGGAAATCCAATCATCTGCGTTTGCAGACCCCTCAAAGGTGGAAACAAAGGGCTGGCCGTTATGTTGGAAATGAGCGGAACTGGACGAATATTTTTGTAGCAGGCTGATGACTTCGGCCTTCGGCCAAGCGCCATTACCGGCATAGTCAAGAGAGAAGAACAACTTAAATCCAAGGCTCTCGGCTACAGAGAAAGCATCTGCAACCGACTTCTCATTTGTTGCCTCGCCGTGTGCAATATTGAGAGCAAATGCATCGATGTGGGCGTCTTGAGCAAGTGAGATGTCATTTTTCCAGTCCGCAATTGTGTATCTCCCTGTATTTCCAACCTATCGACTTGTTACAATATAGAAATGAATTGAGAAAGGAACAAGAAATACCATGAAATGAGCAAAAACGGCTTTAGCAGAAGCCTGGGGGGCTATTATCAAAATAGCGAGCAGCAGGACGAACGACCTTGCGAAAGAGGCCCCTGCCAAGTCCATTGTGGAAATAAACGGCGTAGAAACCGTCTTTCAGGTAGGATGCGATGTAGAAAATCTTGAAAGCAGCAAAGCAGACATATTATATACCCGCGCTAACCATCGGAGCACTAAGACCAACGCTTAGCTAGTTTCAATCACTCGTCTCGTTCGATGTTAGAGCTCTTGTCGTGTTATGGCTTACTTAGGTGCATAATTTTAAGCTTATCACCACACCCCTTGACCCGAAGACAAAGCAGAAAAAGACCACCTGGACACAAGATGACTTGAATCTGTATTGGACACCGCGAACATATCAAGTTGGGGATGCTACTGTTTCTAGATCAACCGAACAGATATCCGATGCTCTTGATGACCTGAAGCTTCCAACAGCTTTCCCTCCAAATAAGGGCATTCATTATGAACAAGATCAGTCCTGGGAAGAGGATGGTATTACACAGTGGGTGAGTAGAATTCCCCATGTTCGATTTTGTGTTAAAAATTAATTGGAGGTTGGCATCACTAGCAAACCGCCGGCTTTTATATTGCAGTGATGAATCCCGCCAAGGGCATGCTGTTGGCCGAGTACAACGAAAGCCCTTGGGAAACGACAAAGTATGATGATCAGCGGCAACCTCCATTGACGAGGTGGTCTGATGTGAACTTCCTAATGTGGGAACAACTCGCGAGAAACAAAAAGGAGTTAAGGAATATAAAGTACCTGATCCGTTTTCACATCGTCAACACGAACACCAAAGCAATGATCAACCAAGCCCTCACCATTACTGGGACAAGTCTCACGCATTATCCCGGTACCGTGTTTCCCATGAGTTCGGATGCTGGCAAAGCAATCTTGGGAACACCCAACGGGGGAGGTGTCGCATGGTTCCTTGTGGACCACAAGAATCAGCTCGGGGTCAAGGAAGTAGAGTCGGTACGAGTATTCAAGACCGACGGTTCCGATGGCGAAGATTGGTATCACGCAATTTTCAACATCCAAAATGCTGCTGTTTGAAGAGCTCAGGATGTGAAGGGGGTGTATGTCTTCGTGATTCTGAGATCAGGATATCCTGATCAAAGCTCACGACATGGATATGGAATGACAAAAGGCTATTGAGAGAAATGGGAATAATTCACTTCATTCGTACACAGGTGGTCCACAGGTGGTCCATGAATGAACTATCTACTTTTTGGTTGATGTTAAAGCATGTATTAGATTCGGCTTCAATGTGAGCAACGTATTCATTTTGGCTCCTACGCAAGTACATATAACAAGCTTGAATATATCAAATTTGATCTCCGGGATATCTATCTCACCTTGTCATAATCGAAATTCTTTTCATGGCGTGTAATGAATTTTTACCAGCTATGGCAGGCAAACTTCCCGTTTTACAAAGACGAGATTGAGGAACGACGATATTCTGGCCTTTGAGGGACAGATAGAGCTTGATGCTGGTTGGCGCAATGGATGATAGAGCTAACAGACTGGTGGCCTACCATAAAGCCGGGGTCGACCGTCTCCGTATACTGGATCCCGACTTCGGGAGGTCTCTGTAGTCATGAGCGCAAACGAAAATCTTGGAACCCCTTGATAAGTACCTACGCGGGCCACTATTTTGCCAGATACATTCACTAGTGCCCCGGTGTGTTCCAAGGTTGACCTCGTAAAGTCCGGAATGTGACAATTTCATCCGGAGTCGGCTATGAGTCTCTGTAATTTACGTTATAAAATTGCGAAAACAAGCCACAATACCCGCTCGTACAAGTAGACCCTTCCCAGGTGGGACCTCGCGAGATCCACAGGCCCCGCGGCTCTTTTTAACTTCCGACCGTTCATCTTGGCGTTTTCGAGGGTGATTTTAGCGCCGGAGTTGTCCAGATTTGTCTTAAACTAGTTATTATGGTGAGACATTCCTAAAATCGCGTATAGACTATAGCTAGTCATAGTGCTGCCTAGGAGGGCTTAGTAGGCAGGGTCGGCATCCGATTCCCTTGGTCCATTCAAAATCCACATATCACATCCAATGCTCTTCAGGTTATTGCCGGATTATTGAAAATGTTTTCTCAGTGGGTTTTGTGTGCTCTCCTGGCACTCCAAGCAATAGCAACTTCAGCGACTGACACCCCTTCAACTTGCATGGACTCTGTTGATCACAACACGATCTCCTTCTTCAGCCATGCCTGTTTGACCTTCTCCTCTGGGGTTGCTAGCCCGCTTGCTTGCGCAGAAGAATGTGCCGGACTGTCATCCTGTCAAGCCTGGCTCTATTCCATCTCAGGTTCGGAATGTCAACTTTATCGTGACCAGCCAAAAACCAAGGCACCAAATCCATTGTTCGTATCTGGTCACTGTGGAAATTCATCCCTGTCGTCATCAGTGGTCCCCACTAGCTCTACCCCAGTGAGTTCATTCATGATATTGCCCTCGTAGGCTGTGCTTAATTTGTTCTGTGCTAATCCTTATAGATGTATCAGCAAGCCACACCAAGCTCTTTGGCAAAGCATGATCGCCGTGCTCACTCCCATCATAAGCATGGCCACTATCATCACGCTTAATGTGAGCTGCGATACTCACATATGTTCTGCTCAGATGATCCGATCTTCCGTGGATTTGACCTTGAACAGTACAAGAGGGGGAAGACGATGAGCTGTAGGAGTTAAATGATTAGGGATTTTTTTGGGGAGCGAAAAGAGCAGCAAAACCAAGGAGGGAAGAGAGAGCCAAACGGTTCTGCATTGAAGAAGAAGTTTGAGGCCTCGGAGCAGCATGATTTTGAGGCACTTCGGGAGGCCTACAGGTAAGATCCGCCGAAGACCCCGAATTATATGATGATTATCGATATCTTGTGATCTAGAGCATCATTGCCAGGTCTTTCAACGGACTCTGCCAGATCAGACCTTCTATCATTTAGCTGGATATAATGCATTCCATAAACTGTACATGTCTCTGGACCCACAAATCAGCCGAATATTTACGTTTCACGTGACTACACATTAACATAGCCGTTGGGAGCTTGAAGCTCGCCAAATGTCGTGTTTAAACCAATGAAATGGCTTCTGAGTGTGCGCTCATCGTGGTTGCGAAGCACGCCATATGTACACAAAGATCCACTTTATACGGTGAACATTGTAAAGAAGTGCTGATGAATTAATATATCTAGTTCTTAGGCCTTATGGAATGGGATTTCAGAACTAATACTTCAATGACAACCTTGGAAACTTCAAAATCTTCAAACTCAACCCTTGGAAATAATTGATCGATCGGATAATTCCGTACCCAGATGAGATGTGGAGATGAAGCCATGAGAACCACCGATGGCATCATCGGTTCTCCACCTCCGGATCTATAGGGTCGAGATCTCGGTTAAAGAGCCAATGATATCTCCCCTCAATGTTTATTGCTGTATACACTCTTTAATACCTATGTTGTGAAGCCATGGTCATTTCCAAGGTTGAAATTTATTAAATGGACTTTTGTTCGACATTGTGCCTAATAGACACGAAATATATGTTCACATCCATGAATACTGAGCCTAGTGAAGCTGCACAAATAGTCATTTCCAAGACCATTTTTCAGGACGCCATGACTACTGCTTAACTTCCCAATTGAACAAAGAAAAGGTCGTCTGGCAGTGGAACACTGCGAATTGCAAGTATTCATGTACAAAGCCATGGCGGAACAGAGACGATCAAAATTTGAAACCAAGTTGGCTGACCAACCAGATTACGTGCCTTGATAACTGTCGCGGTGTTAAGTGTGTCCCCGTGTCAGCTTTCTAAAAGGTGGATCCTGATAAATTCTGCACAAAGTCGCTTAGACAATTCGATGTGGATATGCACACCGCTAATCGAGAATCAAGCTTTCCTCAATAATGTGTCCAATGGCAATGCTATGATGTCACCAAGAAAAACTTTTTAATCCAGCCTTGCTCAGTAATCATCGGGAGGCAGATCTGCATAAATTTTATGCCCGAATTGTGTTCGTGGAAACATGGCTCGCCACGCGGAAGAAAAACCTGACATATAAATCCCCGGAGATGCCAATCCGTGGGCCGAGTCAGTCGAACGGCCATCGAATCTTGCAGAAAAACCTTAAATCCGATCGGGAGCTTCTACTGTCATCAAGGGGATCGATGATAGGGAAACTCGATGAGAGCGGAAGTCCAGCCGTTTCATGCATCAAAATGGTCATCTGTCATCCAGCAACAAACCTATGTGTGTGGCAAACAGAATGGTTGTTCCAGATAACGGACATAAAATTGCGTTAAGGCCGTGATGACACGCCCATCGGTGGTTCAAGTGGATCTGGTCTGACCAAGCACTCCACAGCAGAACCAAAAGAGGAGCCCTTAAGAGAAATCTTGCAAAGCCGGCTCAGAGGGTGACGTTGAATGGTGGAGACTGGTATATAAGAGACAATGCTTGTCCAAGGATCGGAAGATCAGTTTCGAGCTTCAATTTGATTCTATCAACAAACCACCATTATCACCATGGGTTCCACCGATTACAAGTTTGAGGGCTGGATGGGCCTGGACAAGGAGTCTGCCAAGGGCAACATGGTCTGGCAGCAGTTTGAGCCCAAGCCGTGGGAGGAGACGGATATCGATATGCGTGTTACCCACTGCGGTATCTGTGGATCTGATATGCACACTCTGCGTAGTGGATGGGTAAGTGCACCGCTGAAGGAGCCGGAGGGACATGGTGAAAGAAAAGACACTAACAACGATCAGGGACCTACCCAATACCCCTGCTGCGTCGGACACGAAATTGTCGGTGTCGCCGTTCGCGTCGGCTCCAAGGCCGAGGGCAACATCAAGGTCGGTGACCGCATCGGCGTGGGTGCCCAGAGCGCTTCCTGCCTGAACAAGGATGGTGATTGTGAGGCCTGTGCCTCGGGCCTGGAGCAGCACTGCAACCGTATGGTGGGCACATACAACGGCACCTTCGCCAACGGCGGCAAGTCCTTCGGTGGATACTCGCTGTACAACCGAAGCCCTTCCCACTTTGTCGTTAAGATCCCCGACGCCATCTCCTCGGCTGACGCTGCCCCCATGCTCTGCGGAGGTATCACCACATACTCCCCCCTGCGACAGAACGGCTGTGGACCCGGCAAGAAAGTTGGAATTATTGGTGTGGGTGGTCTGGGCCACTTTGGCATTCTGTTCGCCAAGGCTCTGGGAGCCGACCGCGTTGTCGCCATCTCTCGCAAGGGCAACAAGAAGGAGGATGCGTTGAAGCTTGGTGCGGACGCTTATATCGCCACCGATGAGGATGAGGACTGGGTCAAGAACAACGCCCAGTCCCTGGACCTTATCATCTCCACGGCGTCTTCCTCCAAGATGCCCATGTTCGGTTACAGCCAGCTGCTGCGGACTCGTGGAACCTTCATCCAGCTCGGTGCCCCCGAGGATGGAGGACTTGAGATTCCTGCCTTTGCTCTGATCATGAAGGGTATGAAGCTCGGTGGTTCAATGATTGGTAGCCCCGATGAAATTCGGGAGATGTTGGAGCTTGCTGCCGCTAAGAATATTAAGCCGTGGATCGAGGAGCGGCCGATGAAGGACGCCAACAAGGCCATTCAGGACATGGATGCTGGAAATGCCCGATACCGCTATGTTCTGGTGAATGAGCAATAGATGTCACTGGAGCTGGCGTTAAAGTTAAAAAGGCAGGAGTTTGAATAGATGAACAGTTATTTGAAGCGATACAAATGAAATGAATGATACTTCACGTTGCCTGATTCACATTTGCTTAGTAATCACGTTTTCATGAGTGTTTCAGTCAACCACGACAAAACGTTAGGCACAAACACCTATACTCTTCCTCCACTCTTCAACACCCTCCATCTCCAATCTCCAATCTTTCCACATTTCAACCTTTCAACCACACTGATACTTCTTTGGTCCACATTTCACGATGGGTAGCGACAACCAAGGAAACGAGTACACCTACAAGGGCTCTGGCACCAACAGCCAGGTAAGTGATACTTAGACCCGAGGTGAAACAGAATGACGTTCTGACAATCTAGGGCAACCACTACTGCAGCCGAGACTACGGCTCCGGTGCTTCCAACAGCAATGCTTATCACTACTCCAACCAGTAAGTGTCGTTGAAGTGGGTTGAAGTGAGAGCCGAGACCCCACTAACCTTTCTAACATAGGAATGGATCGTACTACTACTCCAACTCTAACGGTAGCACCTACTACAACAATGGTCAGGGCGAGGCCACCTACAACCCGCCAGCTTCGTCTGGGTCCTCCAACTCGGGCAGCTCGGGCAGCTTAAACAGCTCTTCTAAGTCGACCGGCCAGAAGTAATAGCCTCGCATGCATCATGACCAAGCAGAGTTGATCTGCCAAGATTTTGCTTTTTTGACTTGAGATGTGAAGGATGACACCTGGGAGAGGGACTGATCACGGGACCTGGCATTTATCGGGAATCATGTATTCTTAGAGAGATAGCCAGGCTTGAAATCCATGACCTTATTGTAGGTCTATTTGCAAAATTGAGTTCGTGTAAACGAGCAAGTTGATTGGCTGCAGCTCGGCTTCATATCTGTCAACCCCGCACTTTCGGATGTGGAGATATCAGCGATTGGCATGCTTATCACCGTCGGATCGGAAGTCGCCGATAAGAATGGGCAAGCCGTCGCGTCGATAGCTCTCTCCCATTCCTGAATTCGACTGAGTCCGAGAAACGCCTTGATGCAAGCTGCGATACCCCCCAGTCGAGTCTGTGCTCGTTGCGCTCAGATTGTGAGTCGGCTGGATTCAGGAGCCCAAATCGACGCTAACAAGACAGAAACAACGTTGCGATGGTGGTCTGCCTTGCTCCCGGTGCAAACGTACGTCTCCGTCCCCCGGTTGATAGCCAATTGAAGAAAAGAGACTAAGGTGACTAGGATTGGGCCATGTCTGCAAGCCACGAGTACCAGTGGAGAACGTGGATCCCTCACGCGGAACGATGGGGTCACGACGGCCCCGAGCATCACGATCCCGTGGCGGTTGTCTGTCATGCAAGGCAAGGTAGATCTAGACCAGTGGATCGGTGACAATGCCTACATGGGACCTGACTCTAACCAATCGATCGACCGATAGGAAAAAGAAGTGCGACGAGAACCGCCCTCGATGTACGGATTGTCGCCGCTTGAATTTATCCTGCCAATGGCCATCCAAAGGCACATCGGTGGCTAGCGAGGGTGACTCCCCGGAATCTTATGCGACGGGCTCAACGGATATGGATCCGATCGACAGCACCGACGGAGATCCGCTGACTTTTGATTGGAGCACACCTGATAACGACGAGGAGTTTATCGCCTCGCTTTTTCCCCATTCATTGTCGAGGCAGACTATTCCAACACCGTCTATTGGGTCACCGATCTCCACAAATCCGCACTTACGTAGTGAAGAAGATCGTTCACTATTCAATCACTATATCCATGTGGTCTCGCGTGCACTTTCCCGATCTCATGATTCCGATCGGAACCCATTCCTGGTGACACTCTTGCCCTTGGCCGCCACATCGGATACCGTCACCAGCGTGATTTTGAGTTTAAGTGGATGTCATTGGAAGCGGGTTTACCCGAGGATCTGGGGTTGCGCGTTGAGAAGACAAGGCCAAGGTACTCTTCTTGTATTGCATTAATCTTGTGTAGGCTAACCACTCCTAGCATTGGCCCAAGTCAACGACCTGCTTAGTCAGTCAGATGGCCGAAGTATTTTTGAAGCGTGCGCCACCGTGCTTCTACTCTGTTTGACAGAATTATTTGATGGGACGTCCCGAGTATGGAAATGGCATCTCAAAGCGGCCAGTGCCATTTTGAAATCGCCTGCTTTTCGATCTCTGATCTCGGGTGAGGAATGGACATTTTGTATTAGCCTGTTCCATTACCTGGACTCCATGTCGACTATCTCTCGGTGCAAGCCTCCCCTTTTACATCCTGGGACCAGCATGACTGAGCTCACGACTAGTTTTCGCCGGAGCAGTATACCAGAGCTGGAGTATGGCCAGTCAACCACGGCCATTTATGGAATCTCTCCAGCCCTCTTTGACTATTTGGGTATGGTCAATGTACTAGCCAATCACCGAAGTAAACGGGTAGACGAGCTCTCCGAAATTGGCTTCCGAGCAGCAGCGACAAATGTGGAGACTCGGATCGACGAGTGGCGGGCGGATCATGACCAGATGGCGAAAAAGGAGTTAGATACGGAGTTTGCAACCACTGCATTTGAATGGGCTATTCGCCTTCGTCTACATCAGGTAGTGGAGGGCTATGACCCACTGCATAGCTTCGTTGAGAAAGCGATCGTGACCATCCTGGATGCTGTGCAAGAGATACCCTACGCCAGTCGGGTCGAGGGATGTCTCTTGTTTCCATTGGTCATCGCTGGGTCATCTAGTGTGACCAT
Source organism: Penicillium sp. S1602 (assembly GCA_023626355.1). Taxonomy (NCBI): domain Eukaryota; kingdom Fungi; phylum Ascomycota; class Eurotiomycetes; order Eurotiales; family Aspergillaceae; genus Penicillium; species Penicillium sp. S1602. Next base: position 30,934 of record JAMAGW010000061.1, on the reverse strand, counting down.
TGAGCGACGAATGATAGTCAAGGAGCGATTGATGGTTATGGAAAACACCTTGGGGTTTTGCCATATTCAGTATGCTCGACAGCTATTGGAGAAAGTATGGGAGGCAAACTGCACGTCCGATATGAATTGGGCATCGGTACGATATAGTCAGTTTCCTGGGGTGGTATTCGTATAGAATGTTACCCAGGTGTGATGTAAGATGAACGATAACGAACAGTATATACTTGATAACTTGAAATGACACAATTACACGGCAATTCAAACTAAACACTAGCCTGCTTTACTTCATCCACCAGCGTAGTTAAATGTTCTCTCATATTGTAACCACAAACCTCCTCAATAGTCAACTTCCCCGGGCGATCTGACGATGAGCTCCACCCAATGCGCTCACTGAGGTCCTCACGCGCTCGGAAACTCGCTTCCTGGACTCGTGTGGCCCGGGGCTTGCGCAACTTTTCGTATAGTGACAATCCTTCGGCAACGCCATAGTCTTTGCGGAAGTTCTTGTGGAAAACCAAGCCAAGTGCACCAGCATCTTCAAACGCCATGCAAGATCCCTGCGACTGATCGGGCATCATGGGGTGAGCTATATTTCGTCAGCTCAGGTTCATGAGGGGGAAAGACTAAAATTATCGACTTACCAGCATCACCAAGCAAGCAGACCTTGCCCTTGACCCAGTATGGGTACGGATCATGCCTGTATACTATTCCAGAACATCAGTACTAGTCTGCCTGTCCATTTGAAGGAGAACGTACGCCGCCACATCTTGATATCCTCGGCATTCAGCATCAACTTCTTCATCCTTGGATCCAAATCAAGAAATGTCTCCACCAATTGCGCTGGTGAGGCACCAATATTCCAGCCATCTTCACGAAGATTGTTGACCGAGGCTGGATAGAAGCAGTAACAGCTGACAACCTCTCCATTGCTACAGGGCGACATCACAATCTTGTTGATACCAAATCCGCCCCAGTACTCAATGGCTTCGTTTGAGATGTAATCCTCAAGATCCAGGGAGCGCAGTTTATCCGCACTAATGATACAGCGATAGCAGCATGACGTGGACATGGTGAAATTGGGAGTAATGTCCATAAGTTCTCGTGTGAGAGACTAGCATCGGGTCAAAACCAACAGTCTATATTCGTCAAGGGTATTCGAACTTACTCGAATTCCGTCAGCAGCGACAATGATATCGGCAGATGTCTGTGAACCATCTTCAAATTGAATGGTGCCTTCTTCTGGGTCAGCATTGATGGCCTTGTGGTTCACTTTCAGGTCACACTGCGGTCCTTCACCGGGCGCTTCAAATGCAGACTTAAGAAGTTGCTTGTGGATGTCAATCCGGTGGAAGTTGTTGTAGTCCTGTCAAATGTCAGGGCATATCCATCAGTTCAAGTGATCTCAACCTTACAGTGCCGAACTTGGACTTGTAATCTCCGAGCGGATAAGTGTTCTGAACCTCTCCATCGGACCAGTTGTGCATGATCAATTGACGAAGAATGACCTTTGATTACGTTAGTGCTTGGCGCCCATTCATCTGAGGGTGTACGTACCGGCTTTGCTGCGCGCACATCGACCCCCCATTCCTCCAGAAAGCGGGATCCATTGGATGCAGCACTCAAAGATGCACCGACTTCCCCGGCAAAGTCATATCGCTCATAGACTGTCACTTGATGCCCTTGACGACGCAAGGACACAGCAGCGGCCAGGCCACCGAGTCCGGCGCCGATGATGGCAACTTGGAGAGGCGAGTCTGTACGTGAAGGCATTTTTACAATGCAAATGTACGAGTTGACAATTAGGGAAACCAGCAGCCATCTTGTTATTAAAATATATACACGACGCGATGAAGCTATTCTCATCGGATGACACCAGTCTATCTCCCGCCTATCGCCGTCTTATCGGTAGCGACGGTGTTTATCTATGCGACGGCTGCATGTCTTGGCTTATCCGTTGCCGATCATCGCCTCATTTTGATTCGTCTCCCTAAGGACGGGACTAGCATCAATTTCCGGGGAAGCTTCGCATGACCTACTTTGTTATCTTGGGCTCGTATCAGTGCCTCTTGATACTCTTTAAATGGCAAATGCCAACATCATGCAAAGTTCCACTACGAATACCTCAGTTCCACCATTCCCAACATGGAGAAGAAACACACGCTCACGATGAAGTTGGATGAGTCTGAGGACTATGCCTTGGGCAGTCTTGCAACTGATGACAAGAAGCTCATTCGCAAGATCGACTCGCATATTTTGCCCATTATGTTTATGACCTATTTTCTGCAGATGATTGACAAGATTTCCATCAATGTATGTGGTCTCCTGAGTCATGACCAATGCTTGAAGAATCGCTAACGAGGACAGTACGCAAACGTGATGGGTTTCCAGGACGACTTGGGTATGACTGGTAATGACTTCTCATGGTTGGCAACGGCCTTTTTCATTGCGTATGCCGTCGCGGAAATCCCACAAGGAGCTCTACTTCAGCGATTCCCTGTGTCGAAAGTCCTTGGGGCAAATGTTCTTTGCTGGGGGATCATTTTGTGTTGCTCATCCGCGACCAAGAACTTTGCTGGCATGATTGCACTCCGCACTCTCCTTGGTCTTCTAGAAGCAGTCATTGGTAAGTACTCGTTGATTCTTCTTGGTTTGAAATGTTCTGACAGCTACAGCACCCTCTCTGACCATTTACACGAGCATGTGGTATACCCGGGCCGAGTCTACTCCCCGATATGGATTCTGGTATTGTGGACTGGGTGCCGGACAGATAATTGGAGGACTTATATCCTTTGCAGCCCAACATGCGCCCGCCAATCTGTCATTCGGTGGTTGGCGCATCATGTTTGTGGTCATTGGTGCCGTCAATGTCTTGGTCTCTCTGCTTGTTCTTTTCGTGTTACCGGAGACGCCGGAGAAGGCCAAGTTTCTCAGTGATTCAGAGAAGCACCGTATTGCTCAAAGACTGCAGATGGATCAGGCCGGTGTCGGTGCCAAAGAATTCCGCTGGCGGTCTGTCCTTGAGGCTTTCGCAGATCTCCAGACGTGGCTGTTGGTTCTTCTCACCATCCTAATTACCATTCCGAGCGGAGTCATCACAACTTTCTCATCTATCCTGATCAAAGGGTTTGGGTATGGCGATAAACAGAGTGCATTGCTCAACATGCCGTCTGGGGTGGTCAGCATTGTGTCAACGATGGTGTCCACATATGCGATCGCAAAAGGCTTTTCCCGGTGGCTGGCCATCGACCTTCTACTGATCCCAACGCTGATCGGATCATGCTTGATGTCATTCCTTCCCTCTTCAAATAAGGGAGGCTGCCTAGCAGGCATCTACTTGGTTAATACGGTATGTGACTAACGACCTCCCGCCTCCAAGCATTTTCTGACTGATATAGACGGTCGCTCCGCTCGCACTAATCTATGCTTGGACTGGCGCCAACTATAAAGGATACACGATGAAGGTATGCGGCCAAACTATTGTGCTTGAATTGGATTCTAACCCTCCAGGTTGCGGGCACTGCGCTCATTTCAGCTGCATTCAGTATTGCGAACATCATTGGGCCCCAGACCTTTCAATCCAAGGATGCTCCTCAGTAAGCCATCTTATTCTTCCTGCTTTATGGCCATGCTGACAATGACAGGTACATTCCCGCCAAGATTACTTTAGTCGCGGTCAATGCTGCGGCGATTCTGATTTCGACTGTCTTGCGAATCCTGTATGGCCGTCGCAATTCTCGTGCTGATCGTTTGGGAACCGCAGCACGTAGTTCGATGGAAGCGCGTACGGCGAGCGCCCAAAACGCCGATGTTCATGACGAGACCTTCCGCTATGTGTACTGATTGTAATTTATGGATCTATTTTAGTTCTAGCGCCTCTAAATTGATAGGACAAATCAGGACGTACTACACAAATGGCTATGCGAACCGTAAAGTGAGGAGTTGAAGCGTGAAAAGTGGGGATGTTGACCCCATGCGAGTATCTATCCGACGGCGGCGCATCCATGTCCGAAACCCCATGCACGCTAATATGTCAATTTCGCTCTATTTAACTGCTATTAATTGACATTGGCCTTTTTCATTCATTTGTTCTTCCTTCATCATGGCTCCTATCGACGCTGGATCCCTGATTCTTGTCACAGGTGGAAACGGGTTCATCGCCGCCCACAGTATCGCCAATCTCCTGCAATCCGATTATCACGTCCGAGCGACTGTCCGATCAACGGAAAAGGCAGAAGCAACCCGCAATGCATTAAGCACCGCAGGAGTGCAGCATCTTGCCCGCCTCCAACTAGTCGTCGTCCCTGACCCTACCAACCTTGACGCTTTGGTTGGGGTGCTGGAAAATTGCCAGGCTATTCTACACCTTGCATCGGCCTTTAGCTATGATGCCGCCCCTGGCGAGTTTGAAGAGAAGTTGATGATTCCTGCTCTCAAGGGGACTCAGGTCATTTGTGAGGCTGCTCAACGGTGTCCGACTGTCCGGCGGGTGGTCATTATGTCTAGTTTCGCTAGTGTCTATGATGCCAGCTTGGGACTGCAGCCTGGACGAGTCTATACGGAGGAAGACTGGTGTCCGTTGACGTATGAAGATGGTGTGAATGCATCAGCTGTTGTAAGTCTATGTACCCTCCTTTGCTTGGAATGCCACTGATGATAGTAGCCCATCGCATACCGTGCCTCGAAAGTCGTCGCGGAGCGTGCAGCTTGGGACTATGTGAAAAACAACTCCGTCAACTATCAGTTGATAACGCTTTGCCCAGGCATGGTATTTGGAAGAATGATACACCCAATCTCGTCATTGTCTCAGCTCAATGCCAGTAATCAGATTGTGTGGCAGGTCCTGAATGCCGGCAAGGATGGTGAAATACCACCTACAAAGGCCCCAGGTAAGACTCTCAAGCTTTTTAGACGAGCACTTCCGCACTACTAACAGTGACATAGTCTGGATTGACGTTGAAGATCTCGCGGAAACTAGTCGCAAAGTATTGATCTTCCCTGCTACAGGACATGAGCGTTTCCTAGTGACACAGTCATCGTATGACACACAGGAAATTGCCGATATTATCCGCACAGAGTTGCCCGAAAGACATAGAGTCCCAACTGGACAGCCTGGGAAGCGAAGCGCGGATACTCATTACTCGTGTGATTCTTCCAAGACGGAAACAATGCTTGGCGTCCAATTTCGGGGGCTGAAAGAGAGTATTGTTCCTTTGGCGCATCAGTTGTATGATATGAATTAGTCACTATCGATTATATCTGGTGTTATGAAGTCTGCTATCTCACATATTAGTAAATATACAGTCTTTGGCCATAACTCTTGTTCACAGTGAGCAACAGGCTGGCCGAACTTGCTCATCGAGAAGTGTCCGAATCATTGCCATTGTGAACATGGTAAATGGTGATGGCCTCTCGATGGTCAGGCTTTGCTCATCATAAACATTAAGAAATTAAGAGTATGCTTCGAGAATTGGTAGCTGCTACTCATCCTACAAATCTACCCCTAGTCCATGGTCTTGTTCATGTTTTTCTTATCTTTTTCCCATTTTTGTTTCATTTATTTTTATTCAAAGCAGCGAGATACCTGACTCTAAGCACCCGGTCTCAAGTCGACTGCACAGTAGCATATGCTCTACCGATGCAGAGTGTCTCGAATATGATCGGCAGTCAAATCAATGAACTCCTTCGCTTGCCACAGATCTAGAGTTGGTCAGCAATGCCCCTGCAGAACAGACTGGGAAGAACTCACATTCATCCATATGCATAAAAGGGTGTGGAACCCCCGCAAACCGCTTTTGAATGACCTCATTCCCACCCTCAATCAACCTTTTCGCATAAGCCTCGCCCTCATCGCGTAGAGGGTCACAGCCAGCAGTGTAAATCACGGTCTTGGGCAACTGTGTAAAATCGGGCGCTTGCAAAGCATTGGCATACCACTTCAAGGCCTCAATTTGAACCTCCCTCTCCGATCCCTCTGATGCAACACTCTGCCACTTCAAATTATCAAACCACTTCAGTCGTCCCCAGTTCAGCGTGGGTGCATGCTCCATCTCCTGCATGGACGGCCAGGGAGCCTCAGCGGCAGAGGCGTACTTCGAAATATCATCAATAGTCGGTGTACCAACTGCGACCAACCGAAGAGGAATGCTCGCATCCCGGGCTAGATGTGCGCAGATCAGAGCGATGTTCCCACCAGCTGAAACGCCACCCAGGGAGATACGGGTCGGATCGATTTTGAATTCTACGGCGCCCTTTGCATGGATGTACTGCAGCGCTGCGAAGGAGTCTTGGATTCCAATTGGGAATGCGTGTTCGGGGACCAGTCTGTATGCAACGTCGATGACACAGACGTTTGCTTTGACGCAGATGTGTTTGCAGATGTGGGATTCCGTGTCGAGGTCGCCGAGGCCCCATCCTATTCCTATCTTAGTTTTTGGGTCGCTGCGGAATAAGGATGGAATGTTTTACCTCCACCGTGAAAGTCAATGTGTACTGGCCATGGACCTGGGGAGTCGGGCTCATAGACGCGAACAGGGATCAAATCGCCATTGTGGCCTGCAACTTGGGCATCGTAGATACGGGCGCAATCGGGGGCGGGGCCCGTACCGTAAGAATAGAGGACTGAGTACTTTGTGCGTAATAAAGCAAGATCAATTGGGCCTGACGGGGTGTTGGCGACGTGTTCGTTGTAGAGCTTCACAAAGACGGGATCTAAGTGGGGAAGAACGGAGGGATGAATGGGATTGAGAGCCTCGTGAGACATGATGAGCGATGAGAATGAAATAGAGGTCCAACCTTTGTTGATCAAACAGAGAGTGCTCAGGTTTATATCATGTTATATCATGTTGTATCATCAATTGGCACCGGCGGCCGTCGCATTTTAGCCGACGGAAACCCACGATAACCCCCGCACGTTATCTATGCGACGGCTCCGATAAAGTCGGATCAGAAGGAACAAAAAGGCAGCTTCAGTAACAGGAACATGAACCACAACATGGATCCTGTACTAATTGTTGGTGCTGGTATTGTCGGGCTGACACTCGGTCAAGCCCTCAAGCAGAAGAACATCCCCTTTGAAATTTACGAACGCGATGAGACTCCCGATGCCCGCGGACAGGGGTGGGCCATTACACTCCACTGGGCCCTGGAGCATATGTTCAAAATGCTTCCTGCAGAGACGCTAGCAAGGATTCAAGACGTGCAAGTCGACCAGGATATTGCGCAGAACGACAATGGCAACTTTCTGTTCATTAATCTTGAGACGGGGGAACCGAGGTTCAGGATTCCACCGAGTAGACGATGGCGTGTCAATCGAGAGAAGATGCGAAAGGCATTGCTACAGGGGATTGAAGAGCATGTTCATTGGGGTCGACGCGTCGTCGGGCTGCATGTCCCCCAGGAGAAGGTGAAGGTGCAACTAGTCTTCGCGGACGACACAATTGTAACGGGGCGGATGATTGTCGGTGTTGAAGGAAGTCGATCAATGGTCAGGCAGACACTGCGACCAGATGCATTCGATAATACACTGCTTCCCATCAGGTTTACGGGAGTCGCGGTCAATTTGACGCCAGCGGAGATCAAACCCTTGCGAGAGATGGATCCGTTGTTGTTCCAAGGATGTCATCCACCGACTGGGGCATTTTTCTGGTTTTCCATGTTAGAAACGCCGCAAGGAAATGGAACGGCCGGTTCGGACTCTGAACGCTATCGAGCTCAAATATGTATGTCGTGGCCAGTGCATGGTCCAGCAGATGAAGTCGCGGCGACGGATGAGGCGCGACTACTCAACATGAAACGGCGGGCAGAAGGATTTGTACCTTTCTTGAAAGAAGCGGTTGATCGCATTCCAACTGGAACCTTGGTGACAGAGATCAAACTTGCTGATTGGGAATGCCTGCCCTGGGATAACCATGGGGGTCGGGTTACTCTAGCTGGAGATGCGGCGCATGCAATGACAATGTGTAAGTTCCCTTCACCTTGACAAAGCAACCATTTCTAACATCAATAGATCGTGGGGAGGCGGCAAATCACGGTCTACTCGATGCGTACCATCTGATGCAAGCGATTGAAAAGCTCCATTCCGGCATCACAACGGCTCAATCGGCGATCGGTGACTTCGAGCAAGAAATGAGGACACGAACCAGTCGCGCCGTACGACTCAGTCGGCAGGCATGTCTAGATGCCCACGATTGGAGTCGACTGGATGGAACATCGGCCATCTTGACCAAGCGAGCAATTTGAGAAGAATAATCTATTGAAACCATGACACGAACCTATACTTTCTAGTAAATAAGTGCTTAACCCAAAATAGCCCCGAAAAGAAACAATGAAGAATCGCCAAATCCAATTTGTTATTAGAGCGAGTCAAAAGCCAGTGACCAAGCGTATAGCTAGAACTATCAGTGAGAGACACTCACTCCAAATAGACCAAATATATACCTCACCACTCGCTACAAATAAAAGAACACGAAAAGAAGATGCTGTCCAACAGGTCGGTCCCGATTACAGGAGAATCATACCCACACCGGTCAGCAGGGCGATGGCGGCGGAGGCGCCGACCTGGAGGGAACCAAAGGCAACACTCTGGTGAATGCTAGCGGGGGCACCAGCGCTGGACGAAGAGGAAGTGCTGCTGGAGGAGCTGGAGTCAGCGGTAGCGGTGGCTTCGGTGGTGACGGTACCAGTGCCGGCAGTTCCAGCCTCCTTCATCTGCGAGGAGCAGGTACCAGTGGCGGCAGTGGTGGCCTTGGTGCTAGCGGAACCGTCGAAGCTGCAGGCAGTGGAGGACTCGTCCTGCTCGCTGTAGTACTTGTTCAGGGCGAAGGCGAGCTGGTCTTTGACACCGCACATGCTGTAGGCACCGTAATCACCGGTGGTACCGTTGGATTCAATGCCACCGCAGTCGGTGTAGCCACAGACGACTCCGAGGAGCTTGCCGAGCTTGGCGGAGGAAAGGCTGCTGTCGGCAACGCAAGCGGAGGCATCGTAGACACAGGTGCACAGAGACTCATCGGCAGCAGGGGGCAGGGGAGAGGCCTTGGCTTCCCAGGCGCTGCTGTCCTCGGTGGGGCAGCTCATCAGGACGGTGTTGGTGGGCGTGTAGGCGCTCTTGCTGGTGCTGGAGGGGTCGGCACTGTTGATTTGGCTGGAGTAGTACTTGAAGTCGCTCATCGTGCTGACACTGGTGCTGTCCACGACGGACACGAGACCTAGGATGTCACATTAGCCGAGCACATGTAAATAGGCCGGGCAATGCTTACCGTAGTCGTTGGAATTCTGGAAGTACATGTAGACAATACCACCGGACCAGACGGGGGTCATGTTGTCACCGTAGAGGGCCGCGACCTCAGTGAAGGTACGGGGGGAGACGGTGTTGCAACCATACTCGGCAAAGAAAACGGGGACAGTGTAGTTGGCGAATTCCTCGGTACGGGCCTTGTAGCCCGACTCGGCGTAGGTGGAGTCACCGCACCAGGAGTAGATGTTGTATCCGTAAAAGTCGACAATCTCATCCTCGGCCTCACAGTCCATGTAGTTGGCCAGGTCGGTACGGATAGCAGAAACGTCAGCAGTGGCATACCCGACACCCATGGCACGGTAGTCCTTCTCCTTGATGTACTTCTTCATGTCACGGACGGCGGCCTTGGCGTAAGCCATACCATCGGTAGTGGCGACGGAGTTGGCAATCTCATTACCGGCAAAGAAACCAATGGTGTTGTTGTACTGAGCGAGCTCGTCAATGACGGCAGTGTAACGGTCGTAGATGGCAACATTCCACTCGGGGTCGTCACGGTCAATGGCCTCGGTAGTGCTGGACAGGTCAGAGATGACGTAGATGCCGGCTTCCTGGAGAAGCTGCATGCACTCGGAGTGGTCGGCAGTGGGGTCAATGTAGTAAGTACGGATCACGTTGGTGCGCAGCTCCTGCATGAATGGGATATCACGCTTGCAAGTAGTGACATCGGACAAAGGATCCTCAGTTTGAGAGTCTATACATGTTAGTTCCGACTCATCCAGGGTGATGAGATGAATACCTACACTGGTAGGCGACACCACGCAGGAAGCTGGGAATACGGTCAGCGTAGTTCATGGATACATTCCAGTTAGGTTCACTCACAATTGAGTCTGATTGCTAGAGTAGTAGAATTTGGTACCCTATTCCCGGTTAATATCCATCTCGACGGTTCGACAGTCCTGAGTATTACCTTAATCACAATCGGGTCGATGCTAGTAGCCATGGCGGCCCCAGTCAGGGTCGCCAGCGACAGAAGAGACAGCTTCATGGCGTATGCTGTACGGATTTACACCGCGGAAACAATATAGCGAATGGATCGGAAGGAAAACCTCCTATAGCAACAAATATAAAGAAAGACTGAAGAAGAGAGACGAGGATAGGAACGAGTGATATCCAGGTCAAGAGAAAGAGAAAGCCACTGGGAAGTACCAAAGAGTGGCTTGCCCCGTCGGCCCTTAATACCCTCATGGATTTGATCAACATGATTCGCCCCTGACCCCTAAAAGGAGGACGCGTACAACTGACCCAGCTTGCATCCACCAAAACGACCTAGGGGAGGGGCTTGAATCAAACGACTTACGACTGGCGGGTGTCAACTTTTCCAGGCCGGAGATGATATGGACCGCGTCAACCAAACGTTTAGGGCTGCTTTCGAGACTAAATCGGCCTAAATCGGTTCCCAGGCCCCGAGCGAAAGATACGAGCCAATCAAAGGGGATCCACTAAACTAGAAGTATCTTGGCTTCTGCAGCCTAGTACTCATTAGTGCGCCACGATCCACAAGTCCGAGGTCAAGTCGTGCCTGTGGGAGTTGGGATGGGACGGCAAAACATAACTTGGAGGTTTGCAAATTTTGGGAAGTGAGACATCTTCATTCACGATAAATCAAGAATCCATTGATCATTTAGCTAAGGTTCGGTTGGATAAGTTCTTTGAAGGAGGTGTCGCGAGTGGAAATGGAGGAAAAATGAAAAAGTCGAAGCTGACGCGGTTTGTGGGGCCGTCTTGCTTGGGATGGCGTTGGCAGTGCGTGTACACTTATTTTTATTTTTCTTTTGTTTTTCGTTGTGCTTCTTAAATCTTGCTGGAGAGGCTCATCTATAATTAACTATGCAGAGGGGCGAAGTTCGAGACGGATCATAAATAAGAAAAGTGTACAGTCCATAGAGTGTAGTACGTTGTCGTTGTCGGTGATCTCGGTGCCGCCTCGGAGATGATTTCTGCATTTAAGTCCGACCGCGTTCTTACATAAATAATTAATCTGAGAAAAATAGATAATCAATTTGTTATTGTTTATTGCGTATAATCCAATGAGAATCTAATTTGGCCCATATTCACGATAATTGAATGCCAAGCACGGCGATCTGGGGAACCAGCGCCCGGTGGATTCTTCGTGTAGAATGTAAACCAACCGATCTACACTATACACTATACACTATACACGATGTAGAAGTAGATCAAGTACTCATACGTCAACATCCATGGTTATAGGGTCGCGGTCCAAAGGGTCAAGTAAAATGCCATTTAAATCAAACATCATAATAATACATGTCCACCGCGTTCAAGGTATCATAAAAAAATGCTCATCTCATAAACCACGCAATTCCAAATATTTTATCACAGTTGGAGGTTCTGCTTCCGGTGCGTATCAATGGCAGCCTGGAAGGATCGAATCGTGTCTAACGGGCGCTCCAGGCGATTTCGGGTTGGGTTGCAACGATCGGGGTCCGCTGGTCTCTGTTAGCGAAGTCCAAGGTCCCAAGAGGATCAAACATACCGATGATTTTGCCTTCCCGATCTTTGTGTTGGATGCTTCCCAGGGAAGATGTATTATAGTTCCCATGGTTGCCCATGGACACTGCGGAGGTTAGTGGTAAGTCTGAGTTGTATGGGAACAGGTACTTACTCGGCTGCGCTTCATGAAGGGCCATGTTGGGGTCCGCCTTGGTTTGTAATACCTTTTTGGGCATGTCTGCGGAGTGCATGGAGCCAGTGCGCTCACTGGATGATCGTGATGAACCCATGGTATAAAGTAATCAAGGGACTAGAAGGGCTGAAATGGAGAATGTTTTGGTGTTCTAAAAGGTAGAAGAATTTCAAGAATGCTGGATCTTCCGCAAGGTATACCAGAGCAGTGGGTGCCTGCATGGTCCCTCACGCTCTTTAAATACATCAAGGGTACATCTACCTTTCCCTAAGAATAGCTTTGCGGACGATCACGCAAGTGGCAACTTTGGACGCATCGCGGTGATTGGGCGGATGATCACCGGATTGTCGCAACATCCCAATTCCGTATGACGTTACACCTCTTCCGTCCGGCGTTCTCAGTGGTTGGCCAAGCTTCTACTAAACAGTAGTAGAATGCTTAGCATCCATAGACCAGTGAATGGCCGATGAACACGCACTCCCAGTGGCTGGTGGACGGCAGCGATCCAGGTACCCGTGGGAAAGTGGAGATTTCCAGGATTCTGAAACAATTGAGTTGCGAGGAACTGATTGCGCAGGTGGGATCCCGAGCTCCAGAGCTCCAGAGCTCTCTACAAAGATCAGGTGGCTCCCAGGTTCCCATCTCTACGGATCAGTGAATATGACAGAATCGAACATTCCTGCCCCGTGTTTCCGCCGCGGGGTAGACCCATATGTGGTTGTCACAAGTCAGGAATGCTGGAGTGTTTCGAAGTGTTCGGCTCTTCTGTTCTGTCGCTGCCGCACAGCCGGTGCACTGATCGCGAGTGGATCCCTAGGCAGCGAGTTTCCCCAAACACGGGATACTTCTGGAGTATCAAGATCGTCCAGGCTACCGATAGATCATAATGACTTCATTTGGTGATCGCCGATTCGACCGAATCAAATGACTCGCTGCAAACGGTCGTGGTTGTATGGTTGTATTCCTTCCACCGCCACATCCCGGAGCCGTCTCGTCAGAACAATTCATTATGACACGAGTTCGCCGACGCGGAATCTCCACGGTCGCATCCCGTCACTCGTGGCCCTGACACGAGTCAGGAGCTGCCCACATCCGGTGCTTGGATCCTACAAAAATCGGTACAGATGTTCGAGGTTCTGCGGGTTGAGATAGTCCGGATTCGTCAACGAGCCCGCCAGCCCCAACACATCATCGCCCTCCACGTTGAACAATTCGTACCAGTCCATATTCACCGCCGGCTCCTCCAGATGCAGCAAAGGGTCAGTTTGTGTGCTTGAAGGCAAGAGGTCATTGCCATGGGATAACGGTTGGGTCATGTCCTTGTCGGTGTCGGTCGGAGATCCGGGGCCTAACCCCTTGATCACTTGGGATGGTGCCGACGCGCCACTATCCCCGAGGCGAAGATCTCGAGCGGTCCGATCGTCGAGACAGCGGAAGAACAGGTCCAACACCCAGTTCTCCAGGTCCCACGACTTTTGAAGTTCCTTCAACCCGAGGAGACAGAGTTTGGCCCGATGTTCGGCCAGTTTTCGAGCCGTCCCAGTCACGCGCCCGAAGTGAATGGTGTGGATACATAGTGCAGAGAAGGTGTGGGTGATGCTAAATTGGCGGTTAGATCGGAGTCTTATGACAATTGGGAGAACGTACAGGTGGACCGATCCATGCTGCACCAGGTTTTCGGAGAGCATGTCTTCGAGAATGCGTGTACTCCTGGTCGCTGCTTCCAGCGCCATATTCCCTTCCATGCTTGTGGATTCACTGGGTGGCTGTAAGAAGATGGGTCGGTATAGTAACACGTAGAGATTACTATCAATTGTCAGCGTACTCTTTCCGTACACGGCCCTTGAGAGGAAGCCATACTTGTAAGCCATATGAAGCATGCCAACAAGGAACGTAACATCTCGACTGGTTGACGTTTGGAAATGCATCTCCGTTGGCAATTTAGACTCCCAGTCTAACAGACGCTGGTGGAGCATGGGTCGAGATACAGTGTCCAGCTTCGTGCGACAGGGTGAATACTGGCTGGAGACTACCTCCCGTACTAGGTTTTGTTAAATACATTCAATGGGATAAGATGGACCACACTCACAGAGCTTAGCTAACTGAGCCATTCCAATCACGTAGAGCATATGGGCCGCAGGTGGCTTTCGAAAAGTCTCATCAGCGATATCATCGTGCTCTTGGAAATCCGCCTCTTCAAGCTCCGCCACTTCGCAATCCTCATCACGGATGCGAGAAGGGAGCCCCAATGCAGCAGATGTTTGTTGTTCCCGAACCTACACAGTAAGCATGAGCGGACTTCATGGGGGATGACGAAACCTACATATAGAGCCCACCAGATCCGTTTCCATACTTTCTGATCCCGCGCACCAAGGAAGGGTAGTTTTGACCTATTTTGTTAGCGCTTGAGTGAGCCGATCGGAAGTATCCACTAACATCACATGCATGCCCTTTTTCTGGGCAATACTAGTCGCTGCACCCAGCCAGAAACGGACATCTCGCTCCTCAGTGGGTCCTCCACGCCAGAAGCTCAACAGGAATAAAGATTGGAGTTTGATAATCATGTCAGTCTCCCATCCGACGTCATAGATTTCCTTTGCGCGTTGGTAGAAAAGGCCCTTGGCTTGATACCGGTTGGTAAAACCTGTGGTGCGCAATGCTGTGTCTGAACACAAGCTCACGCCTATGAAAAGCATCGCTTGCAGGAGCAGGGGGGAGATGGTATGTTCGGTGTATGCCTTATGAATCGTTTGCCGATCGACAATGGGGAAACAGGGATGAAACCATTCAAAATATGCTTGAAGAAGAGTATCGCAAATGGTGGGCGATGGGAACACCAACGCGCTTTCCCGGATGAGACGATCTTGAAGAATCTTTCGGTGCTGATCATCACTGATCTCACTGCCACGAACTTCGGGAATGGCATAGTGCAATCGACCTTTTTGAATACTGCGCGTGTGCCGTTTTTCGGGTGATCGTCGACCCTCATCAACTACACATGTTAAAGGACTTGACTCGCCAAGAAACACGGTCTCATGGGCATCCTCTGTGGTCGCGGGACGAGCAGAAGGTACATAACGCAGTCCACGGTCGTGTACATCTTGCACACTCTGATTCACGGGCGCATTGGTTGTTATTGGAGATACTTCAGTATCTATCGAGGTTTTCTTCTTTCGTCGAGGATACCTGAGGATGTTGGTACATGTATACAATAAAGAACGAACACGCAGAACTAGCTAACAGAACAACAATTAATCAAAGAGGTGCTTACTTTCCCCGTCTTGATACCCCTACGTCACAAACAAGATTCCATGCCACACAATTCTGGCATGGCTGCATCTCAAGCACATTACATCGCACTCGACGAGAATTGCAAGCCATGCAGGCTTTCTTAGCGCGTGTACGTGGACGATCGGGGTTTGCGGTCACCATGGTTGCTGGAATAGGCTGTTTGTATAATCCCGATAAAATAAATCAAGATCGAAGAGCAGCAGGGCGACTGTGTCGGTTCTCTCGGTTATACGCCATGACGGTGGGTCTCTCGGCTTCTTCGGTTATATGCTGCGCGGGGAAGGGTATCGTTCCAAGGTTGTTTCCGACTCTCATAAGGTCATTGTCCGGCAGAATTGGGGAAGGGATAAGTAGCAAGCACTTCCAAAGGTTGAGAAGAAGATCATGATTTCAAGTCGCTGCGCAAGATTGGAATGGAGCAGAGAACAGAGTGAATCTTCTCATCTGCGGTAGTTTGATCACGTGACCATTCGACGAATCAACTTGTTCAGGGAATCGCTGGCAATTCTCAATGAATTATAGATAGAGTCTTTCAAACCAAGCTTGAAACATTGTAAGGGGGCCTCCCGAAAATCTCAGCCCTTGGGAAGAAGTGCTTGAGTATTCAAACATTGAAGTGGTGAGCCTTGGATATATATCCCTGCATCTATGGCCGCCGCACTGGAATTTATTAACATGTGGGGTGACAGTCAGAGTTCTGCACCTCCAAGGTTGGCAATTGACTAGATCAATTGACAAGCCTGGAGTATACATACCCGTGTTGCCACTGAACGGTTCCAAGACTAAGTATAAATTCTGGATCTTTACCGTTTTTTGTATGTCCTAAGGTACTTGCACAAATGCCGCCGAGTAATTGACCAGTGATAATGAGAACCCTTCATCTGGACCAATAACTGCTATTGATCAATATTCTCGAAAGGATGTAGGAGTAGGAATGCAGGGAAAGAAAGGATTGGCGGAAATACAAGTGCAAGTGCCGCATTCCACAGGATCATCTCATGTATCCATGCATCACAGGGACCTCGAGAGTTTCCAGCCAGCTCAGTCGGTTTGCTAGGGATCAATTTTTGTGGAAACTTCCACGTGAACGTCAGAAGCCATTATGCCGACGGAAGACATGCAGAACATCCATGCCTCTCTGGGTCAAACCTCGGAAGTCGGAAAGGTGGAGAAGATTTCCCAGTGGACTCCCTTTTTGTTGGTTCGTTCTCCGTACGGCTTTACGGATTTCTGGCAAGTCCGAAGGGCTTCGGGAGTTGACTGTGGCGCCATCCGTTGTTTGTCCACTTTGTCCCGGAAGTAACATTGTCCGGGCGGCATTTACCCCAAACAGGGAATTCAGTTCGGAGTTAATCAGATAAGAAATCTGATAACCCGTCAGTTCTCCCGGTGACGCTGCCGACGTTCTTATTTATGAAGCTCCTCCTCAAAGTTTATTGCATTTTTCTTTTCATTATCCCTACATTCAAAATGGCTAGCTCTCTTCGCAATATCATCGTCGTTGGTGGCTCTTTCGTCGGGCGGGTGAGTCCATTGACCCATGTTTACGCAACTGGAAGACTAGACTGACTCTCCCCGCAGACAACTGCTCAGGAGCTCGCAAAAGTGGTTCCTCCGACACACAGAGTATGTTAGAATTGAAGAAATTGAGCCGGTCTGCGAGAATGAGAATTGACACTTTTTAGGTTCTCCTCACCGAGCCCCACAGCCATTTCCACCACCTGTTCACTTTTGTAAATGATCTCCCATGACTGGATAGTTCAAGATCTTGAGGCTAACGTGTTAATAGCCCCGGTTTGCGATCGTTCCAGGACAAGAACACAAGGCCTTCATTCCATACCGTGGCCTCTTCTCTGTCGTGACCGAATCAAAGTTACACAGTGTGGTTCAGGCGCGCGTGACATCGGTCCACTCCCAGCATGTGCAGCTTGATCGAGAATGGCAGGGTTCCACAGAGATTCCCTTTGATTACATTGTGGTTGCCACCGGCACGCGCCTGTCCAAGCCCGCCGCAATGGAAAAGGACGACAAACTATCCTCAGTGGAGTACCTCCAGAAGCACCAGGCAGACGTCAAGCGGTCGCAATCAATTCTGATTGTCGGTGGTGGTGCTGTGGGTGTGCAGATGGCAACCGATCTCAAAGAATATTACCCGGAGAAGGATATCACGGTGGTGCAGTCCCGACCCCAGCTCATGCCCAGCTTCCACATTGGGCTGCACGACCTCATCAAGGAACGGTTCGATGAGCTGGGCATTAACCTCATCACTGGAGCCCGAGTGACTATCCCGACGGGCGGTTTCCCCACCGATGGAAAGCCTTTTGAGGTGCAACTTACCAATGGCAATACCATATCCACCGAATTTGTGATTCTGGCGACCGGCCAAACACCAAACAACCAACTCGTTAGAAGCCTAGAACCCTCCACCCCCGACAGCCCATCCGTGGTCAACCCGGACAATGGGTATATTCGCATCCGGCCAACGATGCAGTTCCTCGATGAGCGTTATTCGAATCTCTTTGCGGTTGGTGATATCGCGGATACCGGGGCACAGAAAGCTGCACGGCCTGGGTCGGCTCAAGCCGCAGTGGTTGCCAAGAATATCTTGTCTATGATTGAAGGTCGTGAACCCGAAGAGAAATTCGTCAAAGGTCCTGGGGCGATCCACATCACACTTGGAATGGTTAGTCTCGACAATCCGTCCCCGTCACAAGGGTCCACACTAACATCATACAGAAATATAACGTGGTATTCCGCAATCCCAATGTCGCAGAAGGACAGACAGAGCCATGGACCAATCCAAAGCAAGAGTAAGATACGTTTTACACCATATATTGATACATGACTGACCGTGATATAGTGGCCAAGAAGATATGAACGTGGAGGGCATGTGGCAAAGAATGGGTATTTCAGTGGACAGCCCCCGCCAATACCATCTTTAAAGAACGAAAATCAAGCAATCAGCCTTGACAGAATTGTCGGTCTGTATGAACGGCATAGTGGCTTTTGACCACCATCATTTCCTATTCTTCACTTGAGATCTACATCAAATGCAGAGGGACATGAGCATGCAAGGGGAAAGACAAAATTATGTGACATAGCTGCAGACGCAGAGACCTAGGATACCCACAATTAGATGGATTGGTCGATCCCAATCCATAAACGCACGCAAGACAAGCCGAGGATTACTCTAAGGATTTCACGTAAGGAGAGTATGGGTAGATTTTGGACCAACTTTGAGGTCGAACGCAAGAACGCAAAGCCTGAGGTCGTCCATTGTGGAAAAAGACATAGACCAAGTAGCGGAGTCGCATGCATGAAAAGTCCATAGCTTCTTTTCAGGGTCCACGGCAGAGATAATAACCCCAGATTTCAACCTCGCAAGATCTACATAAGCCTTCGGAGAGAAAGCCGAGGCAATCCTCATGCTAAACTACAATCTATGTCAGGATAAACGCTAATCCGGTCTAACAAGAGATCATCCACGGAGGAAAGGCTGTAGGAACTGGGGTTCTCTCATTCCCCACTGGGTTTCCACTTTTACCCCACCATCACGGAAGACTTGTTATAATGTAACTGATGTGGAATATCCTCGGTATTTCTATCACGAGTTCGATGAACTACGGCTTCACCTATTTACCGAACAATTCCGTCTCATGGCGCTTCCCATTAGCATTGCCCTCATTCTGTTCAATCGTGACTTTGGCTCTGACGATAATCATGCTGGAGTCGCTTCGCTGGCTTGTATTACGGGGCAGTCAGGGGGAGGCGCCCGATAGCATTGCCACATGCTCTGACCACTAAGTGGTGTGCTGACCAAAACGCGCGCACATAGTTGATTCATACTTCAGTCCAGCGCTGGTCATGTGACTGCCAAGGACCACGGTCTGCCATGACGCCAAGAACATCCCGTTCCAATTTACTTCATCGATTCTGTTTCCACAGTCCTGGCGACAATATATCAAAAGTCGATGCATACCAGGATCTGATGGGTCTCCAATGGTGAGGAAACTCTTTTCTCAGCGCGTCGCGCGCTTTACAACAAAGACGTCACTTGATAAATATGTCCGATCACGCCCGTTAGAATGTCCCTATCAAAACAGCACTCTCGCAAGGCAAAGGACACATCCCCGGCACAGCCAAAATGGGATATGGCGTGGTCCAAGCACCCCACGAACATTGTTTACCAGCTCTCTTCCACCTCTTCTAATCCCGCCCGTCATCTTTGTTGGGCTTCTTCTCACTCTCTGGACTTGGAAATGTTTCTGGATCATCGTGATGCAAAACAAACTATTATACCTTTCCTGGCTGCCACCATTTTCCAGATCCGAGCAAATATCGGAATACAAGCGTGAATGCAAGCCCGTGCAATGGGAAGAAAAGCGACTTCGGAGTCTCGATGGAACAAAGCTAGCCATTTGCGAGGGACATATCCCCGACAGTCCGAAACAAGTGGATGCAAAGAAACGGAAAAAGCTCGTGATTATTTGTTATTTTCAGGGAAATGGCGGGTCGTTACCGCTCCGACTACCGCTCCTGTCGCAGTTCTTGAGTTCCATCTCAAAGTCCCAGACCGGGCAGCCAGGACTCGATGATACAAGCTATATAGTTGTTGCCTTGTCATACCGCGGCTACTGGACATCGTCGGGGACAGCCACACAATCGGGCATTGAACAGGATGCCCTGGCATTTCTCAACTGGGTATCGGCTACTTATTCCTCGCCGGATACCAACTGCCAGGTGTTTTTGTGGGGCCATAGCCTTGGTGCGGCTGTTGCATCGTCCGCTATGTCCAAATATCTAACTCGTATGGATGTTCCCCCACCGACAGGGGCGGTTCCTCTTCTTCCCATATCTGGGCTGATCATGGAGGCCCCGATCTCCAATATCAAGGATATGTTGATTGCCTTGTATCCTCAAAAATGGCTTCCGTATCGATATCTTTGGCCCTTCTCGTGGAATACATGGTGTAGCTCAAAGTCTCTCGAACAATTGGCTGGGTATCGTGACCGAGATGCTGACCAACGAATGAAGACGGATGCCCCATGTGAAGGTCGAGTTCGATCTGTGCCTCCGATACTTCTTCTGGCTGCCGAAAATGATGAAGTCATCCCACCCCACGTGGCAGGACAACTCGAACAGATAGGTCAAGAGCTGGGATTGGACATTACACGAAAGGATGTAATGGGGGCCATGCACACCGAGTGTGCCATGAAGAATGATGGGAGAGAGGCCTTGGTCAAGTTTATTCTTGCGCATACCAATGGAGATCCTGTGAATGGATGATTCCCAGGTGAAATATAAACTTTCAGACTGAAATTATCCCCCTAATCTGCTCATGAATATATGAAATTAGTTTGTACTGAACTCATTGTTCCTAGTGCCTGAGCCAGCTGGACATGTATTTCTACAGCCGAAAAATTCCCGATTGCTCTGCATATGTGTACAGTCTGGACTTTCAGGGGCGGGTGTCCCTGCTTTCTGGTAGAGCTCCTTCACTCATGGTGATTTTCATGGGCCCTAGTCAGCTGTAGGGTCGGGTCAAAAACTGGGCATGGACGAACACATCTGTGGATTGCAGATTGACCCACTTAGATAACAAGGTTGGCGGGATGCTCCGAGCTCGGCCGCACTTCAAGGTAGTAACAGCTACTAACAGGTAACAGGAAATCCTAAGATTGCAATGAAAGGAGCCTTGGAGCTTCGCATGTTTATAGTGCATTAATGATCAAGCTAAACCTTGAGCTGAGCAGTATGTTTACTATAATTCCAAACTTGTGCTAGGATGTTCACTGATATGTATCTCCGCGGACCTGTGGGTGGAACCCGGGATCGACGGTGGGGCAATCAGGACTGATATGAAATTTTCACCGAGTAACAACCGAATAATTCTACGATGTAAAGGAAATTGAGATGGAAACTTCAATTTAGCATTTCCCCTATTTCTTAATACAAATTCTCCTGGTGGAAATCCTAACAAGCGCTGTCGGTATCACATCATGAGCCCCGAACCCAATAATGGCTCGCAAGGCGAGACAGAAAATCAAGGGAAAGATACTGTTGTGAGCACAGCAGAGCAAGGAATCGACGAGTACCATCCGAGCCAAACACAAAGCAATATCACCATCGTTAGCTGTGTGCGTTGACCCCAAGACGAGAGACATGGCATTGTATATTAACGGCCCTTTAGTATATTGCGAATTTCAGTGATGGATTCCAAAACAGTCTGGCAAATCCGACGAATGTAATCTTCAAGGATCTCCTGGGCGCAAATGTCTTTTCCTCCGTGATGAAAACACGAATCAGCAACTCGCTGATCGTTGGTGCCATTTTGGGAGTCGTTGTGTTGGGCTATACTTCCGACATGTTTTCTCGAAAGGCCGGATTGCTTGTAACCTCGTCGCTCGTGGCGATTGGGACTTTGATGTCGACGGTCGCGTTGCAGGTAAATCCATCCCAGAATATGTTATGGTATTTTGTGATTGCTCGTGGGATTGCGGGATTTGGAGTAGGAGGAGAATACCCTCCTAGTGCAGCAGCCGGCATTGAGGAATCAGATGATGTGAGTCAGATACACCGTTGATCACAACCTATATCCTAACCAGCTCAGTTGATGAGGAAATATCGGGGTCCACTCTTCGTTTCTTTTACGACGCTCATGGCTACCCTCGCCAGTCCGATTTTGCAGATCATCTACTTGATTTGTCTGATTGCCAGCAATAATGATTTGGCTGTTACGTTTCATGCTATATATTCGATCGCTACGATCCTTCCTGTGGCCATCATTGTCCTGCGACTATTTATGGTGGACTCAGCATTATTCCGCCATTCAAACCTTACGAACCAACGACGTTCCCCGCGAATCTATCTTTTTCTTGCTCGCCGTTACTGGTGGAGAATCTTCACAACTTCCTTGGCGTTCTTCCTATACGATTTCATCAACTTCCCTAACAGCATCATGTCGAGCAGCATCATCTCTTCGCTTGTCAAGGACGGTGATATTCGGCAGACAGCTATATGGCAGGTTATTCTAGCCGCGTTGCCCGTGCCTGGCGTCTTGATTGGAGCGTGGCTGACCAATGTAATTGGTCGACGCAACACTGGTATCCTAGGATTTGCAGGCTACGTAGTGCTTGGCTTTATTATCGGAGGAACGTACCCCAAACTATCCAAGAACATCGCCGCCTTTGTTGTGCTCTACGGATTGCTGCAGGCCTTTGGTCACATGGGCCCGGGAGCTACAATTGGATTGATTTCTACCGAGTCTTTCCCCACAGCGGTCCGAGGTATGGGGTATGGGATTGCCACGGCCTTTGGAAGAACGGGAGCAGCGGTAGGAACGGAGTGTTTCACTCCATTGGAAGACGCCGCTGGCATCAATTCAACATTCTACCTTGCAGGTGGTGTTGCGATTTTCGGTATCCTGGTGTACTGTCTGTTGCCCGAGAGCAGCAAGCTCGATCTAGCGAAGGAGGACAGAATGCTTGAGGAGTATTTGGCCGAACATGGATACCATATCGAAAAGGGAGACCGGATAATCTCTTGAAATCCGAATGATTGGTCATGTTTGGGAGCATTCCGCGTGGGTAAACATGGGGTTGAGTTTGAGGAGAGTAGGATAGAGCACTTGTGGACCACCTGCATATACTTAAAGTTTGATTTTCCGACACCGGTGAATTGCTCAATCAAAGCCCTGATACTTATAAGAACATAGACGCATTCACCCATTACCTTTTGTGTACCGATTGCAGATCGGGTAGAAGAACCCAGATGAAATTGCTCAGTGAGACAGTAGAGACATGCCGGTGCAACGGATTACCATTTGAAGACGACAATGCCGAGATGACCTCAGGAGGGTAATTTTTACCGGTGGACTAGGGGGAGTCAATGATCGCCAGCCAAGAATCTGATTATAGCCTACGATTTGGCGATTAGATACCCCTACCAAGCACGACAGACATGGAATGTGAGATCACGGCAGGTGACAGTGGGTCCAATTCAAGGGAGGCGAGGCAAAGTACAGACACCAAATATTCCACTAATCCCCCTAGATTGATTGGAATTAACTGCTGAATCGGGATTGGTCGGCCGTTCCTATCGTGTGAGATCGCCAAAGTTATCGATTCTATTTATAATATGTTACTCCGATCTAGAGTTGGTTCCTGTGGAGGTAATGAGTTTGAAATATATGTCCATTATTTCCATTGTGAGTTCCTCTGTAGAGGTATAAAGGTGTACCTAGCAGTCTGTGCGCTGAATGCTGCCATGATATTCGGAGATAGTGAAGGTTGAGAGCATTTGCTAAATTGTGTTCACCCAAGTACCTGGATCAGAGCATCAGTTCGGAATGTATGTGCATGGCAACCGGGTGCTACCGTGATCTACATGGTATGGAAACACTATCCAATTCTTTTTTTCGTTAATCATACATGTTACACTGAATTCACTCTCCGTATCTTCTCCATGGCCGTCAATGCGCCATGATGCGTGCGCTGCTTATTTTAGGCCTTTTGAGCCTGGCCACCGGCCAAGTATCGGACTGCAGTTGTTCATATATGACTGCGGTAACAGAAACTGTCAAGCCATCGTCAACTTTCCCGTCAACTTCCGGTGGGTCTTTGAGTTGAGCTGATCTGCCTAAAAGGCGCTAATCTGTCTCAGGGGCTGCATCGGCTGTCACAGTTGCGACAGACAAGTCTGGACAGTTCACGGCCATTGGCGATGCTATTTCCTATGCGCAACACAACGGAGTTCCCACTGTGACCGTTCTAGCGGGTACTTACCCTGCCGTCACTGTCTCTGCAACTCCGTCTGTCGCTGTGATTGGCGAAAGCAAAAGTGACGACGACTCCTCGCAAAATAAAGTCGTGGTTTCCGAAGAGGGAACGGCTCTAATACTTTCTGTCAATGTGGATGGCATCACGTTTCAAAACCTCAACTTTGTCAACACAGGACCGGATGACCCCGCCGTGAATATCAAAGGGAGCAAGCTTGCATTCTACGCCTGTCAGTTTGTTTCGGCGGGGCCCGTCGGAATTGAAACAGGTCTGGGTGTGGGGATCATCGCGAACAGTTATATCGAAGCCCAGGAAACAGCCATCGACGGCCAAGCAACGTTGTATATCTTCAACACGGACATTGCACTCGTTGAGGACTCGGCAATCGTTGCCTACACAACTGGCACCGACTTGGACGGCACGTTGTATAACTCCACCATTGTTTTCGATGAAGCGACAGTATCCCCCAAACCAGACGACCAGAGCGACAGGGGCTACTTGGCCATGGCCAAAGGCTTTGGGTCGGTGGTGGTCTACCGAGGCTCAGCCCTTGATGGGTTTATCGCCGACACCGGAGTCTATGTTGATGATATCACCCAGGATGGCAGCAATTTCTACGGTGAGCACGCTGATACAGCATCGGGGGCGTACCCAAGCAATAAAGATGCCAGATCGCCATACGTTACCCTCTTGGATGACTCAAGTATCTCTCAATTCACGCTGAGTGCAGTATTTGCAGGGGCATACCCTGATTTCGCCACGACAGATACCAGTTGGATCGATCCAATAGTTTTAAACGAAATTGACAAAGTAGATGGGATCAGTCCTGCAGGGACAAGCACAGGATCGGGTTCCTCCCCATTGTCAGCGAGTTCCCCATTGTCAGCGAGTTCGACTTCTCCAGGTGCATCTTTCTCACCTCTGGTGGTCTCAACCGATCCGTCGGATGGTCAATATGCTCTGTCCACCACAACGCCTTCAGTAGGGACAACACCCCCAGACGGGGCGTTCATTGTCTCTAAGACAAGCATCGCGAACAAGAAGATTTATGACACAATTCAAAATGCTCTTGATGCCTTGCCGACCTCAGCCAGTGCCTCATCCACTGTGTTCATTTACCCTGGCACCTATGATGAGCAGATTGTGGTCACAGCCCCTGGCACTGTGATTCTTGTTGGTTATTCAGAAGCCACGAGCGACAATGAGAAAAACCAAGTCACGATACAGATCAACAAAGCGGGGAATCCTAGTTCGGACAACTCTTTGACCAGCAGCGCCACTGTTTATGCTGATGGAAACAATTTGCAAGTGATCAATATCAACTTCTCAAACACGCACAATGAAGCCGACGACGCATCAGTGGCATTCGCCGTGGCGTCCACCAAGTATGTTAGCCTTTATAGCTGCCAGATCACCGGTAATCGGAACGCTCTTGTGGTGGATGGCTTTTTCTTCGCCGCGAACAGCTACATTGAAGGCAATCAGGACATGATTTCTGGAAGTGGCGCAGGCTATTTCCTCGAGTCAACTATATCTCCAAACGACGATGGTATTAGTATCACAGCAGATAGACGTGCCTCCAGCTCTACACCAGCAGGACTCATCTTTGACCAGTGCAAAGTAACCCCCGTTGGTGGTGCAGGGGCAATGTCCGAGATTTCACTCGGAAGACCGCAGAATTCCAATGCACGAGTTGCCTACATTGAAACCCATCTTGGGTCTTGTGTAGAGCCCAAAGGGTGGGAGCAATGGTCCTACGCTAGTCCCAGAACCGATGGTGCTCTGTTCGGTGAATTTAAGAATGACGGTCCAGGGTCCGATACCTCCCAGCGCGTCTCTTTTGCCACGCAATTGACCGATACATCTGTTGTGCAATTCGAAATTGGAAACTTTTTTGATGGGCTTTCTTGGATTGATTTTTCGCACGTTTACGGAAAGCCTTTCAGCGTGGAACCGTCCTCGCCATCAAGCACTTCACCAAATTCAGGCTCTTCGTCCACGGCATCATCGACTTCACCAAATGCTGCCGCATTGTCGTCAGATCCAGCAGGCTCTTCGTGGACCGACTCATCAAGCCCAGAAGGTTCGGACGACCCTTCTTCAAGTTCATCGGCGCATGCAGATCCTTCGGGCTCAAACATCATTACCACCAGTACCATTCTGGTAACAACCACATCTTCCGTGACCATCACAGATGCCACAGCGACCTCGGTAGAAACGAAAACAAACACTCTTGGCTCGGGCTCCACTATCACCCAGGCTCCTGTCATTAAAAAGACTACTGAAAATGGACAAACAACTATCATCGAAACATATACCAGTGCTGAATCCACAAAGACCGTGACAAAAACCTCGACAGTTACGAATATGGTATCTGATAAGGCAACATGGACCAGAACTGTCATCTCGACGACCACCATCACATCAACTCCGCAACCCGCTACGACAACATCCACACTGACTATCACTTCCGGCCCGGGGGATACAAGCACAAAGACCGGCAAGACCACGGTTTTGACCACAAGTGTGACTTCAACGAAGACCGAGACCGAGAGTATGACAACGACCCTCAGTTGTATACCCACAAGAACAATGAAACGAAATCTACTCCCGCCCCGATCAGTCCCTGGTACTAGGTCCACGAACCCTACAAAGGTCACAGGCTCCATCCTGACAACCAGGATGGTCTCCAATCCTCCTCAGCTGGGTGATAGCACCACAACCACGAATGTAGGCCATGTGAAAATCACCATCTCGTTTGTGACATCAACTGTGACCGAAACAAAGACTGCCACCATTACCGCAGACACTGTCGCTGCTAAAGTGACCGAGAATGCTGGCGATCCAGTCGTTTTAGATCCAGAGACGTTGACGTCAACCATCACATCACCATCATCCACTACATCTACCACGACAGTGACGGCCTCTGTCGCGACCATTACAAGCTTCACGACAACCACAGCTCAGACCACCGTAGGACTGGCTCCCTCCACTGTAATTCTAGTAGTTGTGACGCAGACGTCTACATCTACGCTGTCCTTACCTGCCTCTACCTCGACGGAGACCAAGACCACTACCTACAACAATACTCCTACCACGACGGTTACCACTCGCCCTACCTCTACGAAGACCAAGACGGTCAAGACCACCACTACCACCACTACTAGTACAGTGACAACAACTTTAAAGGATGCTACGACCTGTGCTTCCTGATGGACAGATGGAAATATTCAAAATTGCTTGGGGATTTCAGGAGTTTTATTTATTACGGATTTGTGAATGTTTTGGCCACTTGTCTCTACCACCCGGGCTTAATTTTGTGCATTAGACGGACTCAATGTGAATTTATTTCGAACCTTTATCTTCCCTCCATACAATCTTGCTTCGAACAAAGTTGATTCGGTAGACCACAAGAGTGGGATAGAGGTAAACGGAGATACCACAGTAGGCTTTCTCAATTAGGCACAGTCCCAAATCTACTACAGTTCTGCCTAAAGTAATCATATCGCCGTATTGATATTCCTTTGAACTTCTTTGATTCCATGGTTTGGTGAGAAGATTGTACAGTCGGTAGCGAAATCAGCTTCCTCCTTACACACTGCTTTTCTTTTCTCGGGACCCACTGCCAAGGCCTTAGCGTAGATCTTTCATTGATCAGGCCGTGCCAAGTTGAGGGCCGTTGAAAACTGCGCCGTGTATGGTACCGTATATTCTACGTAATATTACATCCGGTGCTTTGAATGTGGGCGGTAAACGTTGTATCTTACGGTACTCGACATGGAGCATTTTATAGTAGGCCTCAATTTAGCGCGGTCCAGTTTATACCCGATCTGCGCTAAGGTTTTGGCGGTGGATCCCGAGAAAATAAATGCTGTGTCTAGGGAGGAAGCTGATCTCGCTATCGACTGTAGATAATGTATCTGAATGGTGGTCTTATACGATGTTGGGCTGTTAGAGGCATACTAGTAATAGTCTGCATAGTCTAGCTTCCTCCGTTCTGAACCTTTATGGCGGTCTTATATTAGTCCTCTCCTCTCTCCTACACCCTTACACTGACTTAATATCTAAGAACAAGGCGAACCTTGATGTTAGGAACTCTAGTTCAAAGGAAAGTATAGTACTGTACTATTACGTATCCTAAATAGGACTAGTTGTCGATCTTTCGTGGAATTTCAAGGAATCCGGAAGATTATGGTGCAAACGAAGTAAGCCTGACGTCATTTCCCTGATATTAAAGAGACGCCGATGCCTATAACTTCTAGATTAACCTTAAAGAGGCAATAAAGCTATTCGGAGGGACCTTATCGCCCTTAGTCCCACCGCCTAGTACGTATTTAAGCTTAGTGCCGGGCCCACTTTATTCTTCTTCGATGTTTACTTTAATTAAATCCTTTTGTTAAGGGCTTTCTCTTTATCGTTCCCTTGAAAGTACACTCTTTCGAAAGAGTCTAGTGTCTATTCACGTAATTAGAGTAGTGGATTAGCGACTAATAGGAGTCCGTTCGAGTATATATATCTATCTGTTAAGGATAAGCTGCGCGCTACTACTATATAAACTGGTTCCGGGGATATCCAATCGACAGATTGGATATAGTGGTCTTTTTGGCCCAGTTGGTTATGGTGCCCCCGGACATCATCCCTAACACTATCCGTCTATTCTTCTATCTCTATGCACCCACTTTATATATATGCTTACTAAGGTTAGGTAATCTAGCTAGCTTATATTATCTAATATAGTTAATGACTAACTAGTGAAGAGGGGAACGCTCGTTAGTAGCACACTCGGAGATATACGGGTCGATTTAGTAGTAGAGAATAACAATAGTAGCTACTATAGGTTATACGAGATATCTAAAGTCAAGAGCCTATAGGTGTAGATAAGAGAGGTATAGAAGTATATTATTCCATACTATCTTCGAGGTGCTAGAAATACTACCCATGCCTAATATACTAGAATACCGGAATATAGTCGTTATAATATAGATCGGAAAAACCTCTCCCGGTCGAGTCCGTGTTAATATATAATAGGGGGATCCCTACTACACTAATTACTAATATCTAGCCCTTATCACGTGCGATTCCTTATAGTCGATAGCTCCTAAGTAAATATTAAGTAAAACACTTCGGCTTTAATTATGCTCCCTGAGTATTAGGGTGAGCGACCCGTAGGAATCAATCTGCGGGTTTATATAATGATCACTTAGCACCTATTTACCTATACCGTAAGCTCTTTGCTCCTTTATTACTACTAACACCACCGCTCTAGCTGCCCGATCCATTCCAGGCAAAGGCGATAGCAACGGCAAGCTCGATATATTTTATTAATAAGAATCTAACGAGCCGACTTTAGCGATCTATATTCAAAGACAACAAGTGGTTTAAAGCAGCAACCGACCTTAAGGCCGAGCCAGTTCTGATTAGAGCCAATCTAGGTAAAATTATCATTAGTCAACTAGGGAAGAAAAAGTCTGCCTACATTATTCTCTATCTAAATGATTTCTCGGGTGATCTTTGCCATTATGGAGTAGATTTTCTACGCGAAAGCCTACGTAAAGACCACCGCTACGATAAGAAACACCATGAGATAATTTTCCCTGCTATAAGCTGGAGGAATGAAAGGGGAGAGAAGATTAAACTTCCTAAGATCGTTCTAAATATACGGGACGTTGTGACAGGGGATGAGTTTTTGTATCTCGAAGATAAAAGAACTCGACGATTAATTCCTAACGGTATTCTTAAGACAAGCTTCTGCTTTTTGAGGGGCCCAAAAATCTAGAGCTTAAAGAGATGCGATATTATTAGCATTAGAGGATCCATATCTAGTGAAGATGGCCTAACGCCAGTTTATACATTAAATCTGCAAGGTACAATCAAGAAATGGCAAGTGACAATTCGGGATCCTACTTATCAAAACGTTCGTCCTCTATACGAAGGGGGAAAGTATATGCCACACACTTTGATTAGATGGGAACATTATTGATAGCATAAGTTTGTGTAAATACTAGTTAGAAGAACTAATATGTCATATTTAATGAATTACTCTATAAACGACACTCGGATTCAGACCAGCTTCTCTATTTCACCTCTAGGAAAGTTTTTTAATACTAGCTGGGTTTTTAGTTAGTAGTGTATTTTTTCCGCTAGATTAACCTAGTATTAGGGGCCTGAGGGGTAAGTTATAGAATCGCATCGTATTAGATTATAAACTCCGGGTAGCCTTTTTCTAGAAGTGACTTACTGCGTATCCAGCTGTATATCTCTCTTCGACTAAATGAATCAACGAATATAACACATTTAGATAAGTTTCTTTCAAATTAGTATTCGGGAATTAAAGTCGAAAGGCGTACGAGTAAATCTGATTTCGAATACTACTATAAAGTGACAAAGGGAGCTTATATTTAAGGACCTACTTATTTAAGATTCATCAACATCAAAAAGACACTCTAGCTGATCCATCATTTCGATTAATTTCCATTAAACCTTACTAAGAAAGAGCGACCGCGAAGAGTAGAGGGGAACAGCACGTGCTTTAAGATGAATGGCACTAGAAATGATATTACTAGGCCATATAGTATTTACTTTACTTCGCCGGGTAGTAGTAATGCCCTAGCGAGTATAATAAAGTTAGAAGACCAGTCAAGGGCGGCCGCTTAACAACGCTAGATTAGTTTTACTCCTTGTTGATGTCCGTTAAATAAATATTCGTGCTAGTGTCTTAGCAGTTAGGCCCGAGAAAATAAAAGCTATCTTTAGGGAGGAAGCTGATTTCGCTATCGACTATACGAGTAGCAGCAAAAATAACTGTATCGGCCGTGGAACACACTGTGGATATAAAATTGGAGCGGCCCTATGTTACGCGGTGCTAACTGGTCACCGTGAGTATCGCTCGTAGTGGTCGTATACGTACGTCGAGGCTCGTCCTCAAGT
>JAMAGW010000060.1:0-49799 GCA_023626355.1 Penicillium sp. S1602 | reverse complement strand
ATACCATATTGGTACTATTTTATATTTGTTCTGGATCTCTCTCACTATCTTCTTACCTAGCCTTTTGCTCCTTACAATTTCCGACGTATGAGGTTATTCTATCGTCAGGACGACGTCTATAGGGCCTCTCGGGAAGTTAACCTAGACGCTGTTACTAGCCGGCGACCTAGATCTAAGCAGGAAAAGGGGAACTACGTTTCTCCTGGTCCGAACGACGTATGGCACGTAGATGGGTATATGAAGCTTGAACCTTTTGGTATTGAGATATATGCCGCTATTGATGGATACTCACGGTATATAGTATGGCCCAATGGGTCTATGTGGGCGTTAGCGCACGCACTGCGGTGAGCGTTATGCGCCAGTACCTTGACTGTATCACCCGTACAGGCTTCTAACCGAGGATCATCCGCTCTGACCGAGGGACGGAAACGAAGCTCATAGCGGACGCTCACTATGAGATACGTCGCTTCGAGGACCCTATAGTTGACCAGCCTGGAAAGTGCTACTGGTTCGGTCGCAGTGTGGATAACCAGCGAATAGAGGCATAGTGGGGACAGCTCTCTAGGGCCTGTACGGGTACCTTTCATGTACGTTCTATTCATCTTTGATCGGCTCTACTCCTCTATACGCGGCACGGTCGAGTCTAGTTGACTCTGGTTAACTTAAGTCGAGGTCACTAATAGTATACTCTCTTAGAAATACTTCAATAACCTCCTATACGAGGGCCTCTTCTTATCTAAGGACATAATCCCGGATCAGGTCGCACTTCTTACGTTCTATATGCCTCTAATCCGGAAACGAGTGCACTGCTGGGTAGAGCTCTAGAATATACACACAATCCGCTAGTAGAAGAACCGGCCAGAGGTTATAGCTAGTGTGCCATATATAAACTACTTTTATCCTCGTTCTCGACGTCAACCTTAGAGCAGCGAGCCTCCACAGCGCATATATGATCGGAAGTGCCTATTAGACACAGGATCAGAGCTTATATAGAGGCTACAGCAAGATATGTAAGAATGGGACCCTGACGAGTATCTTCCACCGCTTACGTTAGCATAGTGCCGGGCCTAACTACGAGAGATTGGTCATGAGCTTGGCCTACCAGAGGGTACTCATTTTGACCCTGAAGAACCCAACGTACGGCTTATAGGTGATAGAAAGCAGCCATACCGAGCGGTGTACGAGAAGCTTCGCATACGAGCATGTGACCACTGGAATTCTGGTCGAGAACCAATTCTAGGCGTATATGAGAAGCCGACTAGAGCAGCTAATTAGTCGCCTAGACGGGAAGAGGTATAAGACGCGGGTAGATATAAGACATCTCGGATACTATGGGTAGTTAGCTGAGACTTTAATTATTATTGTTTGACCAAATCTTGAAGATTTATTAGATATGGTAATTATAGTACATAACAGATTCTTCATCTTTCAATACCCCAAAATCTGCTGGCTTCTAGGAAACACCTTTAAATCACTAAAATATCAAGTCCGCAGTTCTTAGAGATAGAGAAAGCTCTTATCCATGGAATACTCGTCAAACTGGCCCCTATAGCTCTCCTAATATCTTCGTCTATACCTCCTCCAGCACCTCCTCTAGCACTTCCTCTAGCACTTCCTCTAGCGCCTAGTCGGCCATCTCCTCCAGCGCCTATACCCGCCCAGGTCACACACGCTATCTCCAACGGACGTTTCAGCGCCGTCCAGAGCGGGATAGCTAGTGCAACGAGGTTAGGCTATACAGCACGACGCTCAAGCTCCAATTTAACCGCAATAACGAACTCGCCACGTCTTTGTACCGAGGAGACACAAATCTCAGTATCTTTCTACCTCCAAGAGAGTCCACTGCCCATCAGAATGCTCGTTGAAGGTCTGTGGTTTACGTGCATAAAGAAGAGGCATAGAAAAACGTATACTAATCACTTTCCTCGCCAAATAGCCGTGTTTTTAGTAACACTGCGCCTTACCGATCGAATTCTCCATATCGAAGAGCTCGTGAGAGAGAAAATCCTTCCAGCTATCCCTACGGATTACTTAGAGCTGATACCGAGATACCCGGATAAGATCAAGCTTGCGAGCGCAGTCAAGAAGACACCTGGAGGGAGGAAGCTTATCCCGCACTATATTACATGTCTTGATGGAGATATATGGTGCTCTATCAAAGACCTCCTTGCGAAGGCTAAGACGACCACCTTTTGCGTCATTTTCGAGAGTCGGCAGCTTCCTGAGATCGACGTCATCGAGGATAACCGGGCCTTCAATACCGCCATAGACGAGCTGAACGCAGCAGAGGACGCAGAGACCGCCGTGGCAGAACATGTGGAAAGAAGGGCAGTAAGGAAAGGCAGGGGAACGTGGGCAAATAACCCCTTCGGCTATTTCATCGCCATCTCTACAAGAGGTAGCTACGTCCTCGCTAATGACGACGCCAACGAGGGGCCCGGAAGCGACAGCGAGGTCTCCAAGCCCGCATCAGGGGGCAGCGACAGCGAGGTTCCCAAACCCTCACCAGGGAGCAGCGGCAGCGAGGTCCCGGAAGCGAGCACGTGCTGCCTCGCCAGCACCAGCTCGCCGTAGTCGGAGACGGATTGTTGATCGCCTTCAAACCTCCTGATATGATGGGGATTACACGTTTTGTATGCAGTTCAATGGCTTCATTTTACAAATTCATTTCTGTGTGCGTTGCTATATGGGTCTATACGGGCAATTGTAGAACTGTAGGTCAAGCTGCAGCTTGAATTGCAGCTTTAATTGCAGGTTAAATTGCATGATTTGAGCCTTTGAAAACGTCGATTTGAACAGCAGTTTAGTATGGCAGTCAGAATGAAGGTTTTTTGCTTATATAAGCGATGGACTTGGTGATTTTGACTGATTTCTATGTATTGGTAATTCCAGTATTCTGACCTTTCTGCCGGCTCTAAAATCAGGTCAAAACGCAATATTAGTCATCCGACCTCAAGGCGAGGTTCCGTCGCCCTACACATACACACATACAGTAGAATTCGAAAACAGATTACCCCCCGGACACACAGGCTTTCTTTCCCAGTGCCCCACTTAGACTGCGCTGGGCCTAATTAGGCCAGACAAGGCCCCACAGTATTTCCTTGATGTATCTCTGGTAGCTCGCCAAAGTTACCGTAAATACAGTTTCCGGCATGGGCAACCCCATGCTTGCCGAAATGCCCAGTAGCCTAACGTACTCGAGCTTGAAGTTTTAGCTTCTACGGTCGCATCCATTTTGTGGAACTCCGCCCCCAACCCTTCAAGCTTTTACCTCTCAGAAATAATATGAGTGCTGTAATCTGAATGCATTGTAGCACTTCACTGTTCACAGATAAAAACGTAAGTCGGTCTTATCATTTGGCCTTTACATTAGGTTCGTGTCGTCATAAGTGAATTCGCATTTGCAGACTTTCAATAGTATCGAGATCGCCCTGAGCGTCTCGAGATGCTGCCACTGACTCGACATCGAATGATTGTTCATTGGATAATCCCCGGACAACTTGGTCATTCATCGCCCCTAAGACCTTATCGGAGCTTAAGTACACAATCTCTTTCACCCTTGTCGCGTCAATCGCTAACTTACGGCAAACTTGCCCAACGAGATTTTGAGTAGTCCGCTCTCTGAGGTAAATGGCATAATAAATATCGTCGTTCCCTAAATATCCTGCTTCTTTGTAAGGGTGGAAATAAACACAAAGTGCTTTTATCGTCAGTATGGCGTCAAATATTTCTCATGGATCATCAAACGAACGTCGTTGTAGTATCTCGGAACGTTGATCAGCGACCAGTGAGATTCCACTTTCCTGGGCCCACGATACTTGTGGATTAGCCGCTGTCGGTGTGAGATCTGGGTCTTCTTGGTCGGAATCTATGTCCAACGTAGGGTCTAGCTCTAACGTAATCAATTGCTCCTTGGCAAGCGAATGTGATGGATTCGCAGAAAGTACGTAGGCATTTTCGGCGGGTCCGAAGTCGTTATTGAATTTCGATTTCAAATCAGCCAATGGCTGGACTGATCTATACTTATAACACCGCGACATATCAATGATTGTGTTCGACATATCCTAGAAAGTGAGTGGTAAATCAGGATACGAACCGAATCATCAATGAGAGGGGAACGAAAGAAATATGAAGAAATAAAGATTCTTATCCCCAGAATGCGCTTTTACCATAATGGCCTAGTCCTCGCCTAAATTGTTTGGATCTTCACGCCAGAACATTCTACGAAAGTATACTGTATTTTACGATAATGTATTAATGCCGCCATACTTCTTTTCACTTAACAAATTTATTTTTACCGAGGGCTGCATACCAAAACTTGTTCTTCCAAGTGCGAGCTAAGAGACAAAGCCCGAGTGAAAGGTATTCCGTGTTCCAATTCTGGCATTTCGGTATCTAACTTTGGCCAGTCCAGAACCTGTATTTACGGTAAATCTGTTGATCTACCAGAGATACATCAAGGGGATATTGCGGGGAGCTTGTCTGGCCTAATTCAGCTTGGCGCGATCTAAGTGGGGCGCTGGGAAAGAAAGCCTGTGTGTCCGGGGGGTAATCTGTTTTCGAAGCGAAATCTGCTTCCTCCCCAACGACCTCTTTTCTTTTCTCGTGATCCACTGCCAAGACCTTAGCGCAGATCTTTCATTGATCGGGCCACACCAAGTTGAGGGCCGTTGTAAAATGCGCCGTGTATGGTATTGTATCTCCCTCCGCAATATTCCAACCGATACTTTGAATGTTGGACGGTAATGTAATATTAAAAGATGCAGCGTACACGTACTTGTTAGGTGATGAATTGGGAGAGTGATGAATAAGACAGCAATTTACTCAACCATTCATCGAGGCTTTTTCACAGGGCCGGACAAAAGACAATCCCACCAGTGAGAGGTCAAATTGACAATCTTCTATATGTAGCCCCGTTCTTTCATGCTTACCTTGGAGGACATCCAATGCCACACTACTCATGCTATAATGATTAATCTTGAGCTCCAAGACAATAAAACCTTCCAAAAGCTGACGGTCCACGAATAGGGTCATGACAGATGTATCAAAGATCCACATTCACTATGCACTAAACTGAGGCCCATTTTAACGGAATGATCTCTACGAACATGTGGACTACATGATATTTTTCTCATTTCCGGACATATTTAAAGACTTCAAAGGTGCTCATGCTAGTGAAATACAATGACAAGCTCTCGCTGCCAATATCTACTCACATTCATCTGACTGTCTATGGGTTAAATGGCTGGTAAAGAAATTCTCCAGTACTAGAAGGATTCGGAAAGCTCAAACGAAGCTGATGCTTCAATAGGTCAGAAGAAGTGTGTTCAAATCATCATGGCTCCAACAGAGAGGAAAGGTGAGAAATATGGCCCACAGAATCCTAAAGGTAACACCTTCCGCTTTCTTCCTTAAGATGGCTCTTCGCTAAACATGCCTATTTAAGGACATTCCAAATCCATCACCAAATTCAAGTTTGCTGATATTACTGGTTACAATACTCACAAAAATCTCGACGGATCTGGGAGGCTGCTGCAGCCTTCCGATACTATTTCTGAAACCACGTCGGTCACCACTACGGCAGCGAGCCCAACAAACTCGGAGATGTCGAAATGTACCTTCGCGGATAATGATGCAACCCGGGCCTCAAAAAAAGGGAGAAAGGGTTCTGGTCATTACTTGGAAGTTCGCCCGCAAGCAGGGACTGAAAATTTGACCGCAAATTTGAATCTCTCTTCCGTGGCCTCGGAGATTCACCAATATGTGGGCGCGAGGAAAGAATGTCGTCCTTTAGAATCTCTAAAAGGCCAGGCTATCAGTACCGACCTTATCAACAGCACGCTGAAATATTTGGAAATGATTTCTAGCTATATCCATGCCCCAGCGCAGAAGAACTCACCCGAGATGATGGCAGCATTGCAGCTCACAACTCAGCTGCTGCAGCACAGATACAAAGTGGTCAGGGTAGTCGGAACCGGACCTGCGATTGTGAGACCTGAGCATTTCGAACAATCGGGAAATATATTGGACTGCGAAAAGCGTGCTTATACAGATGATGATCGTTTATATGATTGAGAACATCATATGTGGATCTAAGTATGCAGTCTGAGCTTCGCGAAAATAACTGTCTATAGCTACGACGACAGCATTATGTTTGTTTGTGCGCGAACAGGATAGTTGAATATTATGGTGATTTGACTGTGCGTGGTCAGAAAAATCAAGCGGGCTCTCCAGAACAGTGAGAGTCGGAGCGCTGCTGGTCATCATATTCTCTTTGTAGTTAAAGGCTAGGCTTTCGGCTAAATGAAAACCTGAAATTGAATATTTATGAATCGGGAAAGTCATTCCTATTCTTTCAATGGGTATACCTGGCCGAACGACCCTTGACTGTAACAGAAATACGATACGCAGGCTTCGTTCCTGGTCTGCACCAGCCGTAACTCACTGCCCATGTAGAGCCAAACAGCTTCTAAATTGACTTGCTTGCATTGCTCATTTCCAAAAGAGCATTTGCCCCAGCTGCGATATCACCGTTAGCTGTATATCCAACAGGCACCCCGCCGCCTTCGGACTTAGCTCCTGAGGATAATCCAGCCTTCACTACGACCCAATTAAACATCGCATCAAACGACTTGGGCTCCTTGTCTCCATCTGCCAGGCCTTGGAGCTTCAGAAGATAGTCTGCGACGACTCCTATTCTTCGATTCGTCTTATAGAGCATTTCTGCTACCTTCACAACTTCATCTAAGTCTCTGTTGGTCTGGGCCAGGGACTGCCATATCTCTGTAAGCTCCTGCTGACATTTAACAAGACGGCGCTCCGAAAGAACCCAGCGCGAGTTGAAGGTCGATATCATTCGAATGACCTCCTGAAGGTGTGTGAGCGTGGTTTATAATAATAATAATAGCAGACCTACCGATTGATCTATTATGATAAGACTTGCCGCCTTCTCTGATTGGTAATGCGTGAAGTGCGTTGATGTAAGTGCTGTTTAGACTGGGGTATATTCATAAGAGATACTGCTCCTACCAAAACTCTATGCTAATAGGCCTATTGCCTCTTTATAGTCTCTTGGTAAAGTGGCTGTGCTTTCGCCTGATGGATTTTCAACTTCATATTGTTTAACGATTTCTAAAAGATCCGGCATCCAGATCCGATTAATGAAATCGTATTATTTTTTATGTAGTTCCTCTCCCCACTAGTCCACCATCGCTTATTTGCAATTCGTAGCGAAAATTCACATAGTATGTCTAATTTATGCTTGAAAGTGAATATAGTAAATCCATTGATTTGTGTAATGTGATGTACTGTATCGAATTAATCGCTGTCAATTTGACTGTAATGTCTCTTGGTTATATAGTAATTTGACTTAGAGGATGAAAACCTTTTAAATAATCGATCAAGGACTTATGTTTATATAAGCCATTCTAAATTCTTCGCCAACAAAAAGGTATATACACGCAAATACTTGTTCATTAATTGATTCATCCGACTGATTTTGTTAAATGAATAAAACCTACGCTGAAATGAAAATGAGAACCGTCTGATTCTAGATTCCCAGATTTCAGACAACAGCATTATTTAGTGACGTGTTGCGTAAAGTTCTGATGTTTGTAGCATATTAATAGCATATTTAAACGCGGCTTGAGTTTGAGCCTGTAATTTAATCTATCGTGGATTATAGTAGTGAATTTGAGACACCCGCTTCCCATTAGATCAGCCACAACGTGGGCAATAAATGGATTCTTATACGACGGGGATTTTGGGTCTTCTTATCCGCCGTTTAAAATGATTTGTATATGTCCGGGATACCATTGAAATATCTTTGCTGGCATGGGAGAATCCGGCTTATAAGTAGTATTTATCATAGAACGGTCAAGAAAAAGTAATTGTATGCTGTGAAAAATATTTCGTGTTGATCCAGAGCGCGATTTTTGCTGGATGGTAACCCCCGCGCACGTTTAAACGTATGCCATATCCGGTTCATCTTATTACTACTTTAGTCTTTCTGAAACATATTGACCTCTCTTAGCCATCAAATAGTCTCCGAGGGATCTTTGTCGGAAGGCTGTATTTGATTTATTAAACCTGATACTGTAAAGTCTGTACTAATAAACTCAGCTCTTGGAATATAGGGAGGCTAGTGGCTTTAATTAACCACCTACTATATAAGTTTTGGATTACATATTAAAAGAAGTGGATGGACCCGGATAAGCCATGAATGGTTGAGAAAAACTTACATTGTCTATAAAAGGAGCCCTTTGGCCAACTCTTAACTCAGTGTTAAGTTAAACACTGATAAACATGCCGTTCTGGAATTTGACTTATTGACAGAGTTATTTAATGTGTTGGTGAGATTCTACTTGGATACAAGCTCCTTTCAACCCCCTATGCGATACGTTTTACCTCATAGGTCTCGAACTATCTTAGTGATTGGCTGTCCGAGTGTAGCAAAATGTATGCACTATTCTCACAAGACTGAATCGGTGTAATACACAGTAATTATCCAATAGTTTAGCCGGGGCTTCTAAGGGCATCATCTAAGTTCTGAGGCTCCCTTAATAACACCCTATCGGCCGGTCCTTTTCTAGTAATCATACTTGTTTATAACAGAAGAAATTAAGTAGAGCGACAATATGCCTGAATTAGCCAATTTAAGAAGGCAATTAAAGAAAATGCAACGGCTAACCACGCGGAAGCCACTATATGTACCTCAAGGCTGGCTTGAGCACTAAAAGACCACAAAATATTCTCAATAGCCTGGGTAAATAAGCTGTAGATAACTATGACGCCGACCGTTGCCGCAGTGATCAGTATTGTCCAAAGCTGCATCTATCAATATGGCTCCGCAAAGGTTTTCAAGAAAATATACCGTGCAAGACACGACCAGCAACTTGCTGCCCCCTGGGGCAGGAATTTTTCTGATACCGAAGATGCTCGTCAAAAATGCCGCAATGAAAGCAAGAATGTAGAATGTACAACCAGACAAGTACTCGAACAGAATCGTAATATCCAGTGAGAGCCGTCTCGTCAACGCTCGAGAAAACATAATTGACCTCTGTAGATACTGTAGCCCAGAAGGCCGATAAAGTAATATTCGGGTAGTTATGATTTGAGGTCTTTCGACAAAATTTCTATAGAACTGCTAACTTGGCTCACTGCTGTCTTTGCGGCAGCTGATACAGACGCGCTCGAAATCAGCTTCACCTACGTACTGGATTTCTCCTGCCGATTTTTGGTTGCCCTTTCCGGATTAGTGCTCACCCTCTTGCCGCTTTTGCTCACTGAGTAGAACTGAGCACGGCATTCGGCTCACTGATCGGCTCACTGAGCCTTATGTAAGCTCAGGCGCAGGCTCAGTGAGCGGATCAGTCAGCTCGGGCCCGGCTCACTGAGCCTGCTCCTAGTCCTGTGGTTCACCCAGCAATCGCACCATAGACAGCCAAAAGTATGAGCTAGCCACCCAAATAAAACGCACGGCGCTAGTTCAAATGAGTGGACCTACTTTTCAATCAATCTCCCATCCAGAAAGAGATGGCCTGGCCATGGCATTTCACATTTTGTGTTTCACCATAAGGATCAGCAGTGCAAAACCAGGATTTCCGGCCTATCAGACTCTGCGTAGATTTTTGCTCCCAGAAGCCACTCACCTCAACTCAACTACTTGCTGGCTCAAAGAAATTAATTGCCCCATCACAGTTGCTCCTAGGAAGCTAGTTGCTATGGCTTGGATCGGCTGCTTCATCTTCATCTCCCAGGAGCTATGAATGGCGGTGATCAAGATGGTCTATTGAGCCTTGTCACCCATGATTCCCAGGAACCAGCTAAGTTTGCAGTGTCACGCCGCCCCCTCATTTTTACATCATCAAATTCAAACCATGCAATATTTGGCGATGAAAGTGCATTAAAGGACCTCTTTCTTGAGTCTAAGATTGAAGAATTACTCTCCCTCTACTCATGCCTTTGCGATCCCTCTTGGTCTTGATACACCATGGATCCAAAACAATGCAGCCGGTCTTTAACTCCCTCGAAAAGGCGAAGAGCCACCATATTCCATGTTCCACCCGATGCAAAAGAAAACGCAGGTAATTTGAATCCTCTATTCTACACCACAACAGCTAGCATCTGCTGACCCAATTTCAATCTAACAGATTACCCCCCTCCCAAACTACGGCGGATTCATTCTGATAGGTTCTCGTCTTTGGAACCAAAAGACTATCCTCGCCGTAGTGACCAACTCGTATCCGCTACACTCGCTTCTGAATCTACATCGTCTACTACTTCTGTAGCCACCGAATTGGTTGATTCAAGGCAGCCGACGCCGATCGATGAAGATGCCGAAAATCGAGCTCCTATCGATTTCAGCATTGGAGATGCCCTGAGAAGAGCTAGGGAAAATTGGCGCCTCAATGAATCTCCTAAAATCACCCTAGGCGCTTCCATTCAGCCAAGGAAAGAGGAAAATCATAATGAACAAATGAAGATTTCTGTGGAATTTATCAATGACCTGACGAGATGCCTACAGCAAGTTTCCGATTATATAGGCGCAGATACACATGATTTCAAAGCTTCTCAGGCAGCACTTCGACTCGCAATTGAGATTATGCAGCACAGATGCGAAGATATCATCTCAGGAAGTGAAACAACCAGCAAAGTTGTTCAAGGGAGCATGCTGACTCCTACCCCGCGGAAAGAAACATGCAAGTACGCTGCACATGAAGACCATCTATACGAGTAAGGCCTAGAGCTCTGAGAAAGGTTTGGAATCTCAAAAACGTCTTTGCCGGTGTGACAAGAAATATCAGTTTGAATTTACAGGCGAATCGCAATATTTGGGCTAAGCTTCTCGTCACCTCATGCTGCTTTCACCTGCGACAAATAAATCGAAATTGAAGTCTCATGCATTCTGGAGCATTTTCCTTTCCATCCATCTATTCTCATCCATGACGAATTGAAACTTATCAATTATATGGCACAACAAGTATACTGCTCACGTGTATGAAATGGGATGTCCCGATACCAAATTGAATATAGTTGCGCCATGTTCATTGCTCGCACCTATACATTAATATCGACTCTGTCTATTCTACATATCTCATAAGAGAAGGCAGAGCTAGTGAGACTTAAAAGTGGGCCTGTTGACACAACAATGGTGATGCAGTAAGTAGCCATGCAAAAGACAATCAGCCTTCAGCGAATACTGAACTTAAAGCATTTGGTATATTTTTCGGTCAGAATTTATTAAAAGATGAGACTGGTGAAGGATTTCTAATAAATCGACACTGGCATGGTATACCTGCCGTGTTTCAACACAGCCACGATACGATATACACAGCCACATCATGGGCATGACGCAGATAGTATCGTAAAA
Organism: Penicillium sp. S1602; assembly: GCA_023626355.1. Classification (NCBI taxonomy): domain Eukaryota; kingdom Fungi; phylum Ascomycota; class Eurotiomycetes; order Eurotiales; family Aspergillaceae; genus Penicillium; species Penicillium sp. S1602. The sequence goes on along the minus strand of JAMAGW010000060.1, from coordinate 38,428 downwards.
GTAAAACATGTATGGTATTGTTTTGTAATTTTCTCTAATCCTACATACCTATCGCATAGTTTGATCAAAAAATAAAACGTGACGCCCAGCTGAGATTATCTAGAACTTGGGAAACCCCAAATCACGTACAAGGCTTTTGAATTTGGTGCCAACTAGAATGATTTCCTATAATTCTGCCCGAATTACTTGCTTGGACTTCACAGCTATAGCTGAGTAATTCATTCACTCGAGTTCGATAACCGCCTTAGATGGTCACTTACAGAAATATAATCTGCAACTGAATATCCTCAAATTTCCGTGGGTTCTTTAATTTCTTCATTAATTATTCAAGATAAAAGTTGATCATCTCGCAAAAATTGGAACGGTTCGAGGTCTTCTCCCCGAATTCCCCGAATACACAAGCTTTCAGAAACACACCAAGCGCCGTTTGCTACCGCGACCTCGGAATGTAGCTTGTATACTCTGGCAGTCACATGATGCCTTTAATTCTATCTTTTTCCAACCTTTCTTTGGCCAGTTCACACCGCATAAGGCGTATGGTATAGACATTTTTGGGATCGAGCAATTGGCCACTGTCATTGGACCAGTGAATATGATCTGTTGAATATCCCGGTTGCTAAGACTACCACAATGGTGTATCACGTGCATACTTCGACATACTCTGTCTACCCACTTGTCTGTATCTTAGACAACAAAATCTAAACAAAGTCCCATCAATAATATAATTACTGAAGCATCACCTATTGTTCAACATGATCAGTGAATTTGATCAGTGAATTTGATCAGTGAATTTGACCAGTGAATTTGACCTGCTGAAAAATACGTGATGCTTCAGTAATATGCCATTGATGAAAAATGAGTAAAAATGAGTACTGTCTAAGATACAAACAGGTGGACAGACAGAGTATATCGAAGTGTGCACGTGATCCACCCTTGTAATTGTCTTAGCAACCGGGATATTCAACATGACCAGTGAATTTGATCATGGAATTTGTAATACTATATTAGTTGTTTTGCCGTTTTGCCAGTCAATTTTTTATATCTGTTAATCGGTAAAGCAATGAGAAAGCATTTCGGAGACTAGCTCCTAGTTAATTCAGATGAAGTGCCAATTCTTAGATAATTTTTCAATTCCATTCCTGATGGAGATTAATTTAGTATTTCAACATTCAGAGGAGCAACCTCATTATTGAAGGGTGCATTGCACGAACTGCTTTATTGACCCATTACTCATCTTATTGCCCTTACGAATTAAAACAGTCTGAGATTTACCTTTCATGTAAAGGAAGCCACGTTGAGTGCAATGCAGCTGGACTCCTGGATTGAAAGTACTGTAGAGATAGACCCTCGCGCATCGCCGATCGGCTCGATGCTCCTCCATTTTCTGATAGTGCATTTCTAATAAGGATGTGATGCATCCAGGTAAATATGTCGTATAAACCGAGATAGATTAATTGGCTAGACGAATTCAATCATCGGTGAATTCTTGACATATATCATTCTGGAGTAAGCACGCCAAGTTCAGTTACGGTCAGTTAGGTGCGGACCGTGCGGGTGGAGGATAATGCTTCAGGAATGCGAAAAGGTCACTTGACATGACAATGACGATAACGTCATAGAAATCTGATTCAAAAATCGGGAATAATTTCTGTCCAAATGCAATACCATTGCATGTTTCAAGAATCTTCCTTTAACACACAGGGCTAATCCCGAAGTAGGACTCGCCCCTATCTTTTTCTCTTAAGCGGAGACATGCACTATTTCCTCAGCCGCTGTCTGAAAGTGAGAAACGTCACTTGAGCAAGTACGGAAAGCTGCCTCATGGGAGCTCCCTCGGCCAAAAGTCCAAGGTATTTAGAAGACAATATATTATTGCGGGTGATAATTAACCACTAGAAGGGACAGACATACTTTGATTCTGGCGACTTCGCTCTTGCCGCTGCTGATCGCGTGACCGACAACGGCGCTATTCAAACTGGAAGTGCGCATCCCCATCGAGACAGCATTTCACATCCTTATGCTCCTATCCCAGCCGCCAGTAACGTTGACAAGGATGCCAACGAAGATTTGTATAGAAAGAGCGAGAGTCCCGAGAAGAGTCCTCTCCTTCAGCACACCAATATTGAGGATGAAGGACCCACTAATGAGGAGAGACAAGAGAATCTTATCTCTCATTAAGACAGAAGCGAAATTTTTAGGTTTGAAATTGAAAAGTTATCACATTCAGCAGGAGAGCACTAGTGGCACAAAAGTCCACAGTTACCCAATTATGTACAGGAGAAATTGACTACACGTTAGCAAATCCAAAAAACGACCATGTGTCCTTGACACCAGTTGTATCCTAAACGTTGTGATCCAGACTTGTATAAAGCCTTAACTTCTCCCAGTAAATGGCCGACTGAACCGATAGTCATATTGTTGAACTGTCCCGGGAAGATATTCGTAGAAATCTAGTTTGCTCTCCGCATACATATTGGCTTTCATCTGTCTACTGTATATAGCTAGCTTTCTCATTCAAACCTCTCGCCATGGCGGAAGGAGTACCATTCCTGGTGAATAAATGTGGCAGTGCCACATGCAGGGTTGTTGACCTCATCCTAGGAACTCGTGAGGAACTCCTGTTTAGAATAGCTTCCCCTCGGGTCGCGGTCCTGGCCTGCTCTTGCGCTAGGCCCACGGATTTCTTTTCTTCACTGTTAGGGACCCAAAGAAGATCCGGTTTCCGTTTTTTTTTTTTTTTTAAAAAACCCTTCTTATCAACTTGTATATCTGGTCGACATGTCCCTGGCCGGACTGTTGTTGAGGAATTCTCAGCGTGAGAGCTGCTGCTTTATTACTCGTGAGCAGCGAGATTCTGTGTCCTTTCAATGTTGGTGGCATCATTAGCACATATGCCATTGCTGCCCGTTCCGCTGAGTATGAATTCTGTCGAAATATGGAATTGTAATTTACCGCTGGGACAGTCGTGATATCGTTCACCATTAGTCAACAGGGGTATTTCAACATTCCCCAGAGCATCTACTATTTGAATTCAATCAACCATCATTTCGTCAGAGGTTGATTCCGCTTGATCCCATGAGCTGGCATGCATACTAGAGCATACTGTATTAGCTTGCTCAGACAAGTTCTGCTCTGCTCTGCTTTGTGTAATAATATACAGCTAGGTGTACGAAAAGAACAACCAACCAGATCCAGAAATAATCACGTCCGCCCCTTGAAAGCGTGGTCAGCGGAGCACCCTGAGCAGTATCACATGTGATGTTCCAATGTGAGTTTGTTGCAGTATTTCAGCACTAAGCGTCATGGAGCAATATGCGTGACCCTAATGTGCGAAAACTCTAATCTCGTGTCCTAAGCTGATTGGATGTTTGGCTCATGCTAATTATTTGCTGAGATCTGGGCACCATGCTGGCCCAAACTTCCCCCTCCTTTGGCTTCTATTCTATCCTACTTCTTCCAGCACCCTGAGCTCATTGTGTGACTTATTTACGTGACTTTCTAACGTGGAAATGGTTGTTTCTACTTTGGAAAGGAAAGACCCGATGGCCGACTCTCCCCATTCGTGGAAGGATTTTATTTCTCCAGAGCCAGTTTACAAAGAATTAGGGATTTGAAAGAAGAGGTATGCTACGCATCGCGTTGCTGCAGCCTGAGTACTAATACTAGGAGAAGGGCTGGTCAAATGAAGCCGGTGACATATTCTGTAGGGATCGAGATCAAACTGTACGAAATCCCAGCCAAAAACAAAACCGCGACTTGTACAAGATGACGCAGATAGTAGACAAATGGTTGGCAAAAAGATCCGGGATCTTTGATATGAAGTCTACTTGCTCTATGGTACTGGATCTTTGCATTGCTCCTGGTGACGTCGTTGTGACGGCCAAGAAATACCTCAGGGACGTGCACATCGATGCCGTGACACTTCCCTCCCACATCGGTGGCTTTGAGGTCATGGACATGGTAGTCTACCAGACTATTGTGTGTGCGGATATCATGAAAATATTTCGACAGAACATCCTGATTACAAGAACTTTAAAGATGATCGGCCTTTTCTCGAAAACCTATACGATATTGTCATTTGTGGAGGTGCAGTGGGAGATGTTGATAGATTGGAGCCATATCGCAGAACATGTGAGCGTTCGCAGCCAACAGCTTCGCAACTGGTTTTTGCAATGAATCGTCTCAAGCCGGGGGCATTTGTCGTGTTACTGCTCCACCATGTGGAGTCCTGGGACACTGTGTGTACACTCATGCCTTCAATCGATTTTCCGACATTGAACTCTGCAAACACCGTGAAATACGTGCCATTGAGTCCTCATTTTATCTGATCACCAAAACATCAATATGAAGCATCCTTCATATTCTGGAAGTTTAATTAGAATTCGCTATGAGATAGCCTGTAGAACTCTGGCCAGATTTCAGCTTTCAATAGGGTAATTCAACGCCTTTATCCGTATGTCGAGTGCTTCTGGCAAAACCAGAGGCATATTGAAGTTCCACAATGTTGATTATTCCCGTCATACGATCCGCTACCAGTAGGTAAAGCTCATATTAATGGGCTTTGTCTAGGAAGCCAAAAATGGCTTCCACCTAATCGTCATTTCCTTAGAGAACGTTTCCTTTGTCTTGGACGGCGGGAAGCCAGAAATGGCTGGCCCGCCCGTCGGATCCATTCTTGGATCGTATCATGTGACTTGAAGTAGTGGATAGATCATGTGATTTGAGCATGTCTGGCAACCAATGGGAACCTTCGAAAATGGAACACTCGTCTGAATATCCAGACTACGGTACAGAAAGATTGATGGGGGCGGGAAGGGCCTGGGGGTTTAACCCCCTATTTTAGGCCTAATTGTGGGCAGAATACTTGAAACTGATGAACAATAGTAGCAGCGGCGCCTTCAAAAGTGATACCCCCCAAAATCATAAAAACAGGCACATCAACGCTAAATGTCTTGCCAATCCAGTTCCGCACCTCAATGGCAGAAAGCGAGTCGAGACCATACGAGTGCATGGGCCGATGCAAATCCAAATGCCCCTCTGCCACGCCCAACAACGCCGTGATACGGGCAGCGAGCGCTTCACTGACGAGCTCATTGCTCTCATTGACTGACGTGGCGGCCGCCAATTTAGCAACAACATCTTTGGCTTGCTTGCCTGGCTTTGTACCGCGTGCATTGTCAACATCCTCAGCCTCGCCAGCGGGCAATGGAATGTGGTGCATGTGCTGCCAGAACGGCTGGTTCAACACAAACGAGACTTCTTCAAGGTGGCCCCAGTGAGAGGGCGGACGAAGGCCGACAATGGGATGGCAGGTGCTTGGGTGCTTGGCCAATTCGCTGAATGGATCACAAAAGATTTCGAGCAACGCAACAATATCGCGAATATACGTGGGTGTGTATTTAGCCGTTTCGTGAATTTGTCGTCGTCCGCTTGCGTACTCGGCATTGGCAACGAGGTAGCCTGCGTCAGGGACGGCGCCGAGGTTGAACGAGATGGCTCGCTGCCCTTGCGAGACTCGATAACGCGCCAGAGCATCTTGATAAGTGTTTCCGGCATTGTATGCCGCTAGAGAGCCAGTGCCTAAAGTGCCCATGACGGAAGACAGCATGATGAAAAAGTCCATGTCTGATGGAAGCACCGAGTGAAGATTCCAGGATCCTTGCACCTTTGGTTGCAGAGTTCCTTTCCAACTAGAGAGTGATAGTTCGGAGAATATGCCCTCCTAATTACCTTGTTAGTCATTCCCTATACCATACATTTGTTCATTGAATTGGTCTTACCTCCATGACCATGGCGGCTTGAATACACCCCTTGACTGGTGGCATGGTTGCTGAATACCCATCAATTAGCGTTCGCAATGCACTGGGATCCGTGACATCACAGGCGGGCATTTCGCATTTGACACCGCGACCTTGGAGTTCCAATGCCAAAGACTGCGCCTCATCTGTCTTGGGGCCAGATCTTGATAAAAGAACAAGGTATCTAGCGCCATTATCAGCCAGCCATCTTGCTATGGATTGGCCGACGCCTCCAAGACCTCCTGAAATGATGTATGTCGCATTTGAGTCAATATAGTCAATCTTCTTCCGCGTAACGCGAACCTGAAAGCCCTGTTAATATATGGTCTATATTCAAACATGGAAGGTATGTATGAAATAAGGGTATACTCACGTCGACCCTGTCCGATTCGCCCAGTTGCACTACAGCAGCATCCGAGCTGGTAGTTTGCTTCAAAAACGACATTACGTTGTCCAGTTGAGAGATTGAAAACATAGAGATCTGGCCTCGTGCAGCTAGAAGCGACTGCACGATCGGTGTAGAAACGGCATATTCCAGAGACTGCTGCGACACGTGAGTCTCGTCGCTGGCCAAGAAAGAGACTTGAAGAGAAGAGGAGCCAAAGTGGAATGCAGATTGGGAGGCGTCATCGGAAACGAGCACCACTCGTCCATTCTTTCGCATCATGCCTCTGAAGGCCTGCTCTCCCAACCCTTTGGCAACTGAGGCGGTGGCGAGGACAATATCAAACTCGGGCCGAAGCTCCGACCATGTCGAAGAAAAGGCGCTTCCCACGGCAGACGTCGGTATGATGTGTTGCTCTGGGATATTGAATCGCTCGGAAGCCCACTGACAATCTTCAGCGCTGTCTGCTGTCAACCATATTTCCGCAACACCCTCATTCAAGAGCAAGCCTACTGCGGCCTGTCCCAGAATGCTGCGCCCATCCATAACCAAAACACAGTCGCGGCTTCGGATCTGACCTATATCCAACAGAGCATGATGAGCTGTCAAGAGCGGAGGAATAGCCCAACACGCGTCTTCCATAGACAAATCATCAAGAAGCTTAACAGCGGATGATGGCTGAACAGCAGCAACGGAGCGGAAGCAATTCTTGTGTACAGCAAAGACCTTATCCCCCTGTGCAAAGCAGGACCCAGATGGTGTGTCTGTTATGATTCCGCTGCAGAACTCGCCAAGTTGAGTGCCTTTTGTACCCAACCCTCGGGCGGCTAACTGATCCTGATATTGAAGCGAGATAGCTCTGACGTTAATTAACAAGGCATTGTCAACAACTGGAGCCGGTATCTCGACCAGGTACGGAATGCCATTATTGTCTTCAGGGCAAGCTGGTGACAACTCAAAAGTGGCATCGATGGCATTGGTAGAGATCGTTTGCCAGGGCAAGATGTTGGATTCCATCTGGGATTTGAGGTATTTCGCCTCAACAAGACGGCGAGTATGTAAGCAGCCATCGATCTCAATGTACTCCTGTTCGTATTTTTGAGATGGTTTTCGAGACGACATCTCCCGTGCAATCTGCTTGAGATGATGTATGTGGCCAGAGCTGCCGTCGCGATTTATATCGAGGGCAACGGAGACGAGCTGTAGACTATAGTTTTCGGATCGCAACGTTCTTGAGAGACCATCGATAAGCCCATATTCGGGTGCTGCTGCATCTCCTCCTCCCGCCGAGACCCACAGGATGCCAGACCACGCCTGGGAAAGGAGCTTCAAAGCAGCCCAATCTTGTTCGGTCATTGAGCTGAGGAAGGATGCACCATAGTCAACCAAGGCAATGCAAAGACTGTTTGAGCTGACTCTGAGATCCGTCGATGCTGAAAGCATGGTCGCGTCCACGATTTCAAGGGGTTCAGTAAACATGTCTTGCAAGGATGCCGCAAGAGACATAGAAAGAGATTGTTGTTGAGGAAAAGCGCTCAGCTTTACAATAGTACCACTCTGATACACTGGCGGTGCAAGAGTTCGCGGAATGGATGATGGCATGTCCACAGCAGTAGAGATAACGCAGCCAAGCTGATGGGCTGGACCGTCGAAATCTTTGAACACCATGTCGACGCCTGAAAATCCACAGACTTGAAGAATCCTGCCCCAACCTTCCGCGTTCAACAGCGGCGACAGCGGACGATCCGCCTGTGGTCCAACCCACCATCCAGGGAAAAGACCGAAAATGAAACCAAGGGCCCAGCCATCAGGCTGGAGGAACTCCGTCAGAATCAACTTGCCACCCGTCTTCATTGCCTTTCTGACGTTACGGAACGTGTTTTCCAGATCAGCAGTAATGTGAAGCACAGCATCTGCCACGACAAGATCATACGTGCCATCAGAAACTCCTTGCTCGGAAAAGTCCTTCTGGATGTCAAGGGTTTGGAACGCCATTTGAGATTGGTGATCGGAGAACTCGTCCCGCGCCTTTTCCAAAAATGTCGACGAGACGTCTGTGAAGCAGTACTGGTCGCACCGAAGGGACCCAGAGGAATTGGATGATTCTGTCACGTCAGGAGGACCATTCATCGAAAGTGCTTTGATCAGATGGCGAGTTGCAGCTGCAGTGCCTCCACCCACTTCCAAAATCTTCATGTCGCCTTTTTGGTGGGCGAGGAGATCGACAAAGGTTGTTGCTTGCTTCATGCATCTGTAGGTCATTAACTCGTCGTAGTACTCTCTGAGAAGCCCTGTCTGCATGAGAAGGTCTAAAGGCGTTACACTGCCCCGGAGGAATTCAACAAGATGCGAAGCCACTTCGGCGTACAGACGTCCCACTCTGTTCGCAGACTTGACTCGATCAAAAATTGTGACAAGGCTCTCAGTGAGCGCAGGTAATGCACCGAGGCGACCCTCTTCAGCATGGTAATTTGCCCATTGCCAGTAGCGTCGCTTCCAATCCCCCTTGCCAGCGTCTGTCACAATGGCGCTAGGATCAACGGATGTTAGAAGCACCTCCACAGAGTGGTTGATAAGCAAGGCCACATCCTCATAGAATTTCGTCAGATCTCCATGTTCCGGGTGAACCTTGTGCAGATACCGGGAGAGCTGGCAGTTGTCAAGCTTGTCCATAGCCAGCTTGTGCTCAACATTCATACAGAACTGCTTCGGGTCTGGGACAAAAGCGAGCGAGGAAGGCGTTGAAGTAATGTTGGCCAGTTCAAAGTCTTGAAACCATACTCGTAGATTATTGTCATTGTCAGCAGACACCGAGCCTCCCGCAACGATAAATCCACGGCTAGTCTCTGAAGTAACCTTTGACAGGCAAGTCAGACGGTTGGTCTCCGGGGATCTCAGCCCTGATGCAGACAGCCAGAGAGAGCCGATCCGCGATGGTACGCTGGTTGCCATGGATGAACGACCACCTGACGTCAGAGCTGTGAAGGCAAGATGAAAGATAGCGTCAAGAGATGCGGGGTGAACAACGCATTCTTGATCAGCCGTGTGGTAAAGACTAGTTGTGGCCGTAGCATACTTCCGACTAGAGTGAATCCGCTGTTCATCGCATCGGGCGAAGATGGGACCGTACTCGTATCCGATTTCTTTGAGATATTCGTACATTTGTTTGACTGAAACCTCCTGGTTGCATGCGTTGGCGTGATCGAGAATGTTCTTGGCCATGTTGCTCTGCTGACGCGCTTCATGATCGGATAGCCATTGCTCTTCCTTGGCTCGATGGTGGATGGTGATGTGTCCTTGACAGTTTTCACACCAATCCTCGTTGCCAAAAGTGCGAATAATAAATGAGAATTTGGATTCTGAAGAAAGGCCTTTTGTTGGCTCCTCGCGAAGAGACACTTGAGCCTCTGGTCCATCTTTCGAGGCTGTGAAGTTGATGGGAGTCATGAAGTGAACATCTTCAAAGGTGAATCCATTCACGGCACTCCCCTCTTCCTCACAGAGCTCTCTCCCTGCTTCTATGGCCATGACAAGCATTCCAGTTGCAGGATACAACGTCATGCCATTGACAACGTGATGTTCAACCCAGGGCATCTCCGACAAGTCCATCTTCCAGTTCCAACGAGCATCTGAGCGATTCCAATCAGCTGATCTGGCTCCATGGAAATCAGATGGTCGCTGAGATCTCAGCTTGTAGCTGCGACTTAGACGGCTGTCATGCCAGTATCGCTGTGAATGGTCGAAAGGATACTCTGGAAGGGTTGTCAACATCTTCCGATTGATTGCGATATCTGATGGCTCGTTGATGGCTCTGAACTTGAGATTCACCCCTACGCAGTGCAACTGGCCGAGGGTGCTCAGAAGGGTATCCACAGCGTTCTTCTTTCTGAAAAGTACGGCATTGTATCCAAGCTGGCCGCGAGAGCCAGTCTCCAGAATTTCCCGCAGCGAAGACTTCAAGGTAGCATGGGGGCCGATCTCGAGAAGTTGGTCTACTGCTGGGACTAACAGGTGACTTTGGTCCAGCTTCTTCGCCACATCTTTGGCACCGTGTCGGCACATAACCGCTACAGCTTGAGAGAACCGCACTGGCGATGCCATGTTGGACGCCCAGTATGACGCTTCTGCAACAGAGGTGTCGCTAATGACTTTGCCAGTTACGCTGGATACCATCGGAATATCAGATGAGAAGGGCACCATGTCGTTGGCATCTGCATACGCGTTGATCATGGACACATAATCAAATGCAATGCTATCCATATGTCTCGAATGATAAGCGACTGTGACACAAAGCTTGCGGGTGAAGATATTTTGTTCGTTCAGAACACCCTGAAGATAATCGATCGCAGCCTCATTTCCGGAAAGAGTAATGCTCTGGGGGCTATTTATACAAGCGATGGAGACGCTTGAAACGACATGGCCATGAGCGGAGAGTAGTTCTTTCCCAGAAGCCTCAGAAAGCGCGACAGCCATCATGGCACCAGAGATGCGATCTCCAGAATCGGACAAATGTCCCTCACGATCCAGTTTGGCTGAACACACCCCTCTGAAGTACGCCAACCTCCAGGCTAACTTCAATGGAATGTGGCCGCTGGCGTATGCTGCAGCAATCTCACCAGATGAGTGACCAACAACAGCAGCGGGCCTGACTCCAAATCGACGAAGTAAGTTGACCACAGCCACTTGCAGAATAGTGCACAATGACTGGCTAAGCTCCGGATTGTCAATGTTATTGGAAGAGTCTGGGTACAGGATGTGGTAAGCAACAGACCAGACGCATCCGAGGCTTCGCAGATATGCATCAGCTTGCCATAACTCTGTCCTGAAACTGTCGTAGCAGGTTAACTCGCGTCCCATTCCTTTCCACTGCGCTCCTTGACCGCTGAAGACAAAGCCGATTCGTGGTTGGGAGTTGGCGTTCGCGGAAGTTGGCGTTGACATGAGAGAGGAGATGTTTTCAAAATCTTCAGCCGTGTCCATCAAAGCAAATGATCTCCATTCCAGATGACTTCGATGGGTGTCTAATGTGTAGGCCACGTTGGCCATCAGATTTGTAATATCATCTGTAGCAGCGATGGACTCTTTGTAACCCTGGTGCCGTATTTGCTGATATTTGTGTAACAGTTGCTTGATAGCGGAGTCTCTGGTACTGTACTGCTCAATGAATCTGCCAATACAGTCTTTGTCTGACGCAGACCAAACAAAGAGCCTTCGTACGTCTTGTCGTGGCGGCGTCAGGGCAGGAGTCAATGTGATCGCATCGGATTGTTCCCGTAGCTGAGGTGGGCGCTTCGCGGTATCGTGTTTGCCGTCGAGGCCGCGAATCCGCAGATAATTATAAGCATCGTCAATGACGACGTGCGAATTGGCACCTCCGTATCCAAACGAGTTGACAGACGCTCTGCGGAGACCATTTGTTGGCCAAGGACGTGCCTTTTGTGGAAACTGAGAGAAAAAAGCATGCGTGAGTCAAAAGTTTCTTTCGCAAACATGATAATTTTCAGATCAAGACTTACAGAAATATTGAGATAGTCAACGTCAATCTTGGGATTGACCTTTTGAAAGTTTGCATTGGGAGGGATAATTCCCTTTTCCAAGACGAGAACAGCCTTGATCAAGCCAGCCAGTCCACTGGCGCCCTCCAAATGGCCAACATTGGACTTGATGGCACCACTAGATCATATGTCAGTCAATGATGTTACATGGGGTATAGATGGGCATAGGTGCTTACACATGAATAGGATCGTCGTTCGAGCGATGGTGCATGAAAGCCATGCCAATTGCCTGAGCCTCGCGAGGGTCTCCAGCAGGCGTTCCAGTTCCATGAGCCTCAAAGAATCTTGTGGGCTCCATAGAAAGATAAGCCTGCTCATATGTTCTCTTGATGAGCTCCTGTTGAGCCTTGTGGTTAGGTTGTGTAATTCCAGGAGTGCGACCGTCTTCATTGCAAGCTGTCGCACGAATGACAGCACGGATAGTGTTACCATCTCTCACGGCATCTGATACTCGCTTGAGAACTGTAACGGCAACACCCTCACCTCTAGCATATCCATTGGCTCTTTCATCGAAAGAATAGCAGCGGCTGTCTGCTGACAAGAACTTGACATTGGACATCCAAACGTAAGGCTCGGGCGCACTCGCCATGTTGGAGCCAGCAACCAAAGCCTGCAGACAGTTAGTCTAGATGTCATGGAAAGGATGGAAGTTCAAGTCATGGACCCACCATGGAGCAATTCCCGTTTTTCAGGGCGGCACAGGCTGTGTCTAAGGCCATGGCGGAACTAGAACATGCAGAATCGACGGCCATGCTCGGCCCGCGAAGGTTGAAGAACCAGCTGATTCTGTTGGCAAGCATGCTAAGACCAAATCCTAATGCTGCGTAGTGAGGAGGAACTTCGGCGCTGCGAACAAGTTGCAACATGTAGTCCATTCCAAATGAGCCACAATAAACGGCTGTCGGTGAGCCATTGACATCTTCCATGGGGATACCGGCTGTGAATTGATAAGTAAGAGGACTGAACCCTTCACCAGCGTGATTCAAAGCAAGCTGAGGCTTTCTTACCATTTTCCAACGCGTGATAAGATGTTTCTAATAACAGTCTTTGCATGGGATCCATGGACGCGGCCTCAGTAGGCGCAATCGAGAAGAAGCCGGCATCGAACTCGGCAAGATCACCTTTGATAAAGTGACCGCCTTTGAGTGGCATCTGCAAGAGTTAGTGACACTGTTAAAAGTGTTGCAATGCGCACTGTTGGGATTGGAGTAGAAGGAAACACTGTACAGTGTTTGGGCGTGATCGTTGATCGTAGAAACCATCGACATTGATACGATCAGCTGGGAACTCGGTCATTGCACAGTGTCGTTGCAACATCATATCCCATAGAGCTTCTGGGGTGGTTGCATCTTGTGGAAACTTCAATGAGAAGCCACAAACAGCAATGTCATTGCTGTCGATGCCGTCCAGCTCCGGCAAGGTAGTAGTAGGGCTCTCCATTTTGCCGATCGATTATAATAATATCATAGTGTGAAAATTGTAATGATGTACGCAGAGGAGGCGTGCAGAGCAGAAAGGAAATAGGAATGGAAATATGAATCGCCTACAATGCAAATTCAGCTCCTTGAAATGTTTGCGAGGGTGGGTCCGCGGGGGCAGCTCTAGAGCCGCCCCCACCCTCTAGTCTCAAGCGTCAATCACCGGTTCATATTTAGCGCCGTTACTTGTTGATCCTGCAATGTTCGATTCATGCCGGCTGTTCCTATCATGACAAAGCACTAATTGTTGGGTTTTTTCTCCCACTAAGCCTTGGAACCAACATAACAAAAGTTCTTCTATTGGTGGAGATGGTCGGGCCCTCCGAGGCTATGCCCAGCCAGCTGGTCGAGATGACCGCGATCTACAAGAGTCATTCGGCGACACCACCTGATCGGGAAAGGCTCAGGCAGCCCGACCCCGGAAATTTTGAAGCCTTCAGCTTGTGGACAGGGAACAAGTAATACGTAAGGCGCAAGACGAAAGCGGCAGAGATTCAATGTCGGCTGCATATGCTTCAGTATAGTAGATGCTTGCACAGAACATCTGAATGACCAAGGTAATATGCATGTGTACAAATACTGCATAGTTTTCTTAATATAGCATCATGATGCGCATTGATGTGTATGTTTGCAATTACCTACAAGCTCTAAATATAACCTTGGAAAATTTGAATGATATCCAATGCTGCCAGCGCTTGAGGTGTACTACGGTTTAAGCGAGTTCAAATGTTTGAGTACGTTCCACCTTCCTCCCCCTCGAACTACATACCCTACACAGACTAGGTTGCCACGTAATATATTATCATATGATTTAACAGCTCTTCAAAACCAATCAATAGCAGATAATCAAGATAACTATGTATTATTTGGAGTATTTTTACTCACGACATTTGGACACTCGGCAGTCAGCAGGAGCCGTACCGTACCCGGCCTTCAGCCCCGATTGCTGGCCTACCAATCGTATTATCTGGAAAATCAGATCGTGTACATTACGGGTGATGTGGATAATCTTCAGACTGTAGGACTTATCACGTAGAACGAGAGGAAATTCAACGGGTTACCGCCATACATGGAGAAAGTGACATCTGGAATTTTGCCGATACTAGCTTCATGTAGCTCGATGGAGCCGGTGGACCGTGACGCGGTTTGGCTCCCGTTCATCACGGATCCTTTCAACCCCGAGAACGCCCGCCACCGAGATCTCTGCAACAACCCAAAATTACTCAAGTGCTGCATTTTACCCAATCGCAATATTTTGAAAGAACGCTACGCCTCATGAAGTAGCTCTCCGAGACTGTGGATACAGAGGGGCCAGATATGTACACACGGACATTTAGAGTTGGGGGCTGGGGGCGAAGAAAAAAGAGGGGCCTGAGGGGATGTCGCTGAACATGCAGCATTTGAATGGGGTCTGTACAGAAACAGCTTTGATCTGCATGTAGACATGTTAGCCCGGAGCCTCCGAGTGCGAGGCGCTACTGCAATGCCTTACCCGTTCCAGATCAGTTGCTCAACCTTGCGCCGCATTCCCAGCAACTCGCCAAGCTTCTGACAAGCACAGAATCGGCCCTGAACATTATCCATCTCAATTGACACTTGGAAAATCTTTATTTCAGACCTCCAGAAACAACATTTGACGAGATAACAAAAAATCCATCTTACACTGTCACCAAACATTTGAACAAAAATGGCATCGTCACAACCGCCCTTGAACATCGTTGTAGTACGCTTTATCTGCATTTCCCTTCACACGAATTGGAGCATCGTTGAGAGCTGACATTTCACAGATCGGAGGCTCTTTGGCGGGACTCATGACCGCCGTCGCACTAAAGCAAAGCGGTCATAATGTAACAGTCATTGAGAAAGAAGACAACGAACGAGAAAGCCACATGGCTGGGGTTTGTCTAGGACCCGACGCGGTGGAATATCTCGAAAAGTACGATCGGATTGAGAGCATATTCTCCCACCAGTCGCGTCGTATTCAGGCCCTTGTGGGCAATGATAAGCTGAAAACCTTTGTCAATGGCCGTCGCGAAATTACAAACTGGGATACCATGTACTACCGTCTTCGTTCCAACTTCGATGGCTATGCTAGCGATACCTGCCCTATATCCCCTTCGAACACCCCAGAAGACGGTCAGGGTGTATATCATACTCAAACGGAAGTTCTTGATATTAAACCTGAAATACAACCCGACGACGAGGACAGCGGCGAGAAGAAGACGAGAATGAGCGTCACAATGCTGGACCGCAAATCGGGACACAAGGCCAATATACAAGCCGACCTGGTGGTCGGTGCAGATGGCCCGGATTCCTTTGTGCGAAATAAGTATCAAAGCCACGTTGAGCGGAAATACGTTGGCTATATCGCTTGGAGGGGAACAGTCCTGGAGAGTGAAGCGTCGGAAGAAACCCGTCACCTCTTCAGGCGCAGCGTCACCGTCTTTATGATGGACAAGCAACACTGCATCGTGTACACAATCCCTGGCAAGAATGGATCGCTCCAGCCCGGCGACAGGTATCTCAACTTTCTCTGGTACACAAACGAGACGGAAGAATCTTTGAACGAAATTTTAAAAGACGGCCTCGACGGTCATCGCCATCACAACATTGTCCCGTCCGGTCGTGTGCGACAGGATATCTGGGCTGAAAGAACAAAGCAAGCTGAGGCTCTGCCACTCAGCAAACCAATGCTGGAGATCTTTCTAAAGATCAAGCGCCCTTTTATTCAGGTCATCACCGATTTCTGCTCACACCAGGCAGCTTTTGAAGATGGCAAAGTCTTGCTGGTTGGCGACGGGCTGTCGCTGTTCCGTCCGCATACAGCTTTCAGCGGCACCCAGGCGGCATTCCATGCCCTTTGCACAGCTGGCTTCGTCAATGGCAAGGTGACTCGGCAGCAGTGGGAGAGCAAGGTTCTTAGGTACTCGCGGCTGCACTACCTGCAGAGTAACTGGTACGGTGACTTTTACCAATCCTCCATGTTGACGGCCTTGGTGGCTGCTGTGCGCTACTGGACCATGTGCGGCGTCGATCGCGTCTTGTCCTGGTGGAGTGGCGATGCTCCGCTCTTACGCACAGGCACATTCAAGGTCGAAGAGTACGATGACGAATAAATCAGGCCGAGGGCAGCCCGTTCAATCGAGGCGTGCTCGTTCAGCCCCAACCTGAATGTCAACTGGTCTATGGTACCCAAAATGTCAAGTTGGCGGGCTGAGTGTTTCACCGCGGAATGCAATATTCATGATGACACGGGCATTCAAATGTTGGCTGCTGGCAATAACATTTGAAGCACGTTGCCATGGTCAATAACCAGCGAGCGCATGATTGACTAGCCTTCAAATTACACATTAATACACTAAAGTTGAACTGGAAGTTTTAATAGATACTACTTTTTACAATTTGAGATTCCAAGCTTCAGTCATGGATATGTAAACTTCGAATGTTGCAAATTCGACATTTACTAGTAGAACGATCAATTTATGTCGTACAATTTTTACATGCATTGATACTAGTATTTTTTCTTGCCCCTGATCTCAAATATTTCATTGGATTCAATGTTGGACCTCGCAGCACTGGGGTGTGAGTGAGGAGCCGTCAGGCTATTCGATCCTGGCGGCCACTGAGGCTCCGACGCAATTCTGGCCCAGTTTGGCGAAGTGCAGAACTGTCACCAAAATAGAAGTACCTCCGCGGTCAGTTATATTCCGAGTCATTTTGTAAGATCCCAGTAGGTGGGCGCATTCAAT
Organism: Penicillium sp. S1602; assembly: GCA_023626355.1. NCBI lineage: Eukaryota > Fungi > Ascomycota > Eurotiomycetes > Eurotiales > Aspergillaceae > Penicillium > Penicillium sp. S1602. The sequence continues at coordinate 21,463 of JAMAGW010000060.1, read as the reverse complement.
GTTCAATTATAGCATGAAAACTGTCCGCACCCTGACTAGTGTTGGTTGATTACGGAGTGGGGTGGGTGACCGAGCTGGCACCAAAACAAGATTGTGATAAAAAGCGCTGTTCAGTAACCAATGTTGTTGGTTAACCAGTTACTGTCTAACACTCAACACTAACGCCTATACACCTGCATCAATCACCGACCTCGGGAAACCTACACAATGCGGATCATTTGTCTTCATGGTAATGGCACCAACAGTGCAGTAAGTTTTTTTTTTTTTTTTTTTTTCTTCTGTTCTTCCGACCTTTGCAGCCGACGCCCTTCAAAAATACGCAAAAACATGTCTGGCCTAACGCTACGTTGCATCGCAGATCATGAAGCTGCAGACTGGTAAATTCGACGCTCACTCTCCTGTTGATTCTAGCAAGTCCAGTACACTAACTTACATCCACCACAGCACCGCTCATCCACGAGCTGGAAGACGAGCATGAATTCGAGTTTGTGGAGGGCACCCTGCAGGCCCCGATGGCCGAAGGTACAGTTCGCAATGACGAAGAGATATCAACTGGCGTTGCTAACCGGTATACAGGAATCGAAAGTCTGACAACGCCTGCAGATCAAGACTTCTTTGCATTCTACAACCCAGATGACGCCGCCACGCTCCCCGTGGCCCTGGACCAGCTAAGCAGCTACGTCGACGCCCAGGGGCCCTTTGACGGCGTGATGGCATTTTCTGCGGGGGCCGTGCTGGCTGCCCTGTACCTCTTACAGCATTGGGAACAAGGGAAACCGCTGCCGTTCCGGTTTGCCGTCTTCTTCTCCACTGCCTCTAGCGACGCCGAACTCGCCCAACTTGGCCTTGCTCCCACCCCGGGATGTCTCAAACTACCCACCGCACATATTTGGGGCCAGAATGACTTGACTGCCCCGACCGGTGGGGCTGACATGGCTAGCCTATGTGATACGTCGCAAGCCTTTGTATCCGTTCATGAAGGTGGCCACGAGTTTCCTCGACTGGCCAAGCTGACCGAGGCCGTTCATATGATGCGACGTGCAATTGGCCCTCCTCTTCCTGATAGGCAGCAACGTAGCTATCTAGGTGGGGGCAGCGCTAAGGTCATTTGAGGAACAGTCAACATTTGAACTTTCAGAGAGATCAACAGTGGGGCTAGATACATCGTTCCAAATAATACCAGTTGATGTATGTAATTAATGTACAGACTTCAAAAAATCTTCTCATTTATTCAACATTGAAGTTCTAGACCGAAGTTGACCGCTACTGTTACGTATATCTCCAGGTGTCCCCACCTACGTGCTGCTAGAGTAAGGCCAGCTGGCGGTTGCTGAATGCATGGATGACGAACAAATGATGTACTCAGCAGTAGAAAGTAGTGCATATCTAGTAATTAGCTGTCCACCGGTGCTCGCGGTTGGCTTGGCAGGACCAGATGAGAAGGGCCCGATACTCGGCAGCGTACATATAGGTTGGGGTTTCAAAGTTGATGGAATCTGCCACTGAGTATGAGGGATTTAATGCCCCTGTTCGTCTCCCGCATGGGGCGCATATATGCACATGTGTATGGCCCCCAAGTCGATCCACGACTGTACGGGATGTGATTAGCGGGGTTTAGTTCCACAATTAACGCCCCAGGTGTTCTTGACAGGAGTATTGGGATCTGTCACATGTGCATACATACGATCTACACTTCAACATCTCGGACTAGAATAGCTCCTAAATTTAAAGGCCCCCCGCAAGCCACCTGTGGACCGTGTGGACTGGTTAGCTGCAGGCGACAATCAAATAACCATCGAGCAAATCGAATGCAAGATCCATATGTTGGTTTGGAGATCAGCGGAAAATAGGCTGTTTTGGGTTTATTCAGACCGGCCACCAACGGGTGTGCGGGTTCACTAGTACCGAACCGGAGAAGCCCCGAGCACCTCGCACTTGTTGCTACAACGTTGCTTGACATGCCTAATGCGACTTAGGTCCTCATGCATGTATATTTGCAGCGCTGATCCCAACATCAAGTGCGAGATAGTATAGGGTATGAAGCACTGTGGGGGGTTTTCGTCATCATTTGGGCCAAAACTGAGCTTTTTTGTAAGCGAAGCGGCTGAAGCCAAGTAAGGAAAAGCGTGATGGGGAAGAGTTGAGAGAAAAAGGTGAAGAGTTACTCAAGATCTTGCACTACATACCTAATGTAGACTAATGCATGTGTGCAGATCCCAACAGCAATTGCGAGATATTATAGGTTATTCAGCACTGTATCATTCTCGCACTTATTGGGGCCAAAACTGAGCCGTGCTGCGTTCACCATGGCGCCTTTTGATGAAGTCCGGGTGAGTTTTCAGTGCCGTTCGAGGGCGGGGACAACTACATTTTTCATTTTATCTTTATTTCTGTACAGTGGACCTTCTATCCATCATCATAAAAAAAGACGCAGGATCACTTTGCATTCACCATGACCCATCGCTTTCCATACGACGAGAATGAGCACGCTGCTTCCAAACAAACCATCCAAAATGCCTTAAAAGTGATGCACCACGACATCCCTTTTCAGTGGATTGAAGAAGACGGCAGCTCTCTACTCGGATGCTATGCATCGCTGAGGTACGACTAACACCCATTTCATGACACAATCCACTCAAGCTAACTGCTCAATACAGTTACAGCCCGGCCTTTGTCGGCCAATTCTTCGAAGTGGCCAAGGCACTGTATGCGCCCAGCACCATCAAGCCTCGCAATAGAGAGCTGGCCATCCTTGGCCTCTCCTCTGTACTAGACGTTCCCTATGTTACCTACTGCCATCACAAGATCGGCTCAAAATGCGGCCTTTCTCGTGAGCAATTTGAGGACGCCTTGGCCGGCAAAGTTCCTGCGGATCTGTCCGAGGAAGAGACCATGGCGTATCACCTCGGTCAAATCTTAACCGATCTCAAGGCACCGCTCGACGATACCACATGGAAAGAGGCTGTGGCGGTCATGGGAAAGTCTGAACTTGTGGGCATCGCACACACGGTTTCTGGGTATAGATGGGTTGCGCTGCTGGATCAGATCAATGGTGGCGACAGCGAGCGATGGAGGGAGAAGGACGCATAATGGTAGTACTTTAGTTGCATTACAAACTTGAAATTCAAATATTATTAATTCAAACATGAAGGTTTTATATTATGTATTATTTTCGAACCCACAAACACCCTCCCGCGCTAGATGCAACATTTGGAAATATGAGAGGAGATGGCAAACTCAAACAGTAGATAGTGCAAGGCAGACATTCTTGTCTGCAATGGTATAATCGGATTTTTACAAAAATATACATAAACTCCTGAATCATCATCAAGATGTCAATTCGAAGACCATCAAACTAAACAAAAGAAGCAGCATTTGAGGAAGAGCGTGATACATTTCATAACGCCCAATGACTAGAATCTCCAAAGTCCGACTATTCTCTCCATCGTTGCGTGACAGTCACAACGCTGTCTACACGGATGTTGTCATCGCCAGAGTTGGGAGGCGGGGTTGTACCCCCACCACCCAGCCGAGGGTAAGAGACATTCGCTCTAGCGCTAGCATAATAGTGCTCATCTTCGTGGAGGAACAAATGCGCAGAGCTCTCCTGTGACTCCAGGCTGTAGCCGTCATTGTCGGCGCCCTTTTTCAAGGAGCTCGAGGGTATCGCAGTACTTTGAGACTGCGAGTCTTGTCCATAGTCACTCCGCGATGCCGCAGTTCCGTTGGTGTCCTTGTTGGAGCTTAACAGGGAGCGAACTATAGTGGACATCTTGGAAAAGTAGTTGTTGGCTAGGTGGCGGCCCAAAACAGCCATGGGCGGCAGGCAAATACACAGAATGGTGACGGGCGCCTCGGCACCAACCCAGTAGGCCAGATGAACTACCTGCCCTATAAAGAACGAACATGTTAGTGAAGGACAATCTGTCAGGTATTGGAGACTTATCACGTACAGGTAATATCCGAGTTCAAGCTATTACCGGTTTCCACAACTGTAATAAGTCGGCCAATGGAAACGACAATGACACTGTTTGCTCTTGGTTAGTGGCATGACGCGATAATCTTTGTCGTGGTCCAACAATTTACCTGTAACCAACGACAAAGACTCCGATGATGGCGACCTTGCGCCTCGTGGTCATTTTCAGACTCCAGATCTTCGGTAGGGGCAGCAGCAAGATGATGAGGTCAATGATGACGCTAGGAATTGCGCTTCCAAGCCAAAGGTGCAGGGTGGTGCCGCAGTGTCCAGGCAACATAGAATTCCATCCCTTCTGGACGGGATTGCACATAAACACAGTGCCAAAGATGATGCCGGCCAACCATGCGCAGTTGAGGCAGTGTGTAGCGACAATGGTGTAGTTGAACCATTTGGCGTTTGCGTGCCATGGGAAGATGCGAGAGAGGAGCAGCAAGGCCGAAACCTTGGTGAAGAAAAGGCCGATGTCGTAGACGTAGTATACTGCATACAACAATCTAAGGAAGATGAGTAGATCCTTCGTCTCGACAAACTGAGCGTGGTGACCGAGTCCATAGTGGCCCATGGCAAATGCCAGTCCGCAGAGGCCGAGGATAAAGGGCTATCATAGATGAAGTTAGCACTTTGCATAAGTCATAATCATCATTGTCCGCCTCTTTTGTCCCTTATCACCCCTTGAAGTTTTTTCTCCTTTCTTTCTTTTTTTTTTTTTTTTTGCTTTTTTTGAAAGATCAATAACAACAAAGTCACTTACCACAGCTGCTAAAGCAGCCCAATCATCCCACCACAGACGCTGGGTTTGTCTACCAGCACCGCGTGCTGCATTTCTGCGGGTGCATCGAGACCAGAAACGAAGCGAAACAGAGAGGACAGTAACGATAGTGACAACAATAAAGAAAGCCCTGATGCCTCCGGAAATGTCATCATGCACCGCAGAAGGCGGCAAGGCAGCGGATGAAGACATGCGGGGAGAAATCGTAACGAGGAACGATAGGCGATCGATATTGGATCAATAGTGAATCGAGTTAGGGATATTTGGCACCTTCAACCTTGAGATAATGGTTCGATGTGAGAATCGGCTCACTCAGACAGGATTTGATGTGATGAGAAACAACCAGGCAGCGGCAGGCAGGTGGTCATAGTTTTCTCCTCCAGGAAAGGCTTTGGAGCCGTTACTGTAGGGTAGGATTGAGCGGAGACTAGCCTGTCTGCATGACTGGTGAACAAATACAGCAATATTTGACAAGGAGGGGGCGGAAACGCTCAGTTGTCTGCATGTTCGGCCATTTCCCATGCTTGGGCATGGGAAATGTCCTGAAGGATTGCATCTAACAGTGGGGCGCATGGTGCGGGCTATTTTCAAGTGAAGAATCGCCGCGCAAGCCATAGGCAAGCTTAGCCTACGCTTGGGCTTCAGCCGTCGCGGAGATACCTACTGGATTGATCCATCACAAAACGGCCCCCGAGCAGGGTTCCCCTCTTCTCTTCACCTAACCCACTTTTTTATTTTATTTTATTTTTTTTTTTTTTCCTTTTCTTTTTGGGGAATCACATCGGTAGATCCACTTTTATCATTTAGCCGAGTCTTGAAATCAATCCGAAACAGGCTATTCTCCGCTGATCCTCGAACCAACATCTGAATCTTGGATTCGATTTGCTCCACGGTTGTTTGATTCTCGCCCCCACGGAAGACGGTGTGGATCCACGGCTGTTGACCAGTAGACACGGTCCACGGGGTGGCTTGCGGGTGGCCTATAAATTTGGTAAGAGCTATTCTAGTCGGGGGAGTTTAAATGTAGATCGTATGTACACAAGGGATCTACGATGTTTGCACCCAATCAATTGATTAGGCTATTTGCTGTACCTGCACAGAGTATGGTGGATTTTGAGATTGAGAAGGATTCCAAATATCCTTTCATGTATTTCATTATTTCATGTATCTAGCGTTGGTACGAATCTCCTAATTGAGTTCTCTGAGTGGATTCCCGGCCCGCGAAGGAACCGTCTGCCCCGTGCAAGGATTATGCGGCGATGCCTCATGCTTCCTACATGTCCTAATTTCTATTTTTAAATTTCCATTCTTATTTTTATTTCATGTTTGTGGGGACAATAAAAATCCAAAAAAAACGAAACAAAGAAATTCCCTGCACCAGAGAAAGTGTTTTCCCGGTGACACGTCACAGATGATCTGCCCTTTGGGGGCCATTTGCAACCATTTCTTTCATTCAATTTTCGATTTGGGCCGGGTTTGGCTCTAAGCTGATACGGTACTAGTTTCGACCTCCTCTGGCAACTGCATCAAGGGGCAATCTCTATTCCCTGCAGGTTTTAATTTACGGTGAAAAAGAACTTCTGACCCCCCCCCCCCCCGAATCCTTCCGACGCAACTGTACACGGACCAGTTGACCACAAGCATACCTCTTCATGCACACTCCAGAGCTATCTAGCTATCTCCATGTGCGCTGCACCAAAGCAAGAAATTATCGCGAGTGGTAGGAGCTGCATTTGATCACAATTCCACCACAGTTGGGTAGCTAATGCCCACTTCCTGAGTTTGCGTTTTTGGAGCTCCTCCGTTTTCTTTTTCACTTCTCTTCGTGTTGTTAGCTCCTCGTCCTCCCTCTCGAGTCTCTGCATCATGCCGACACAGACAGCTGCTTCGTCGACAAGCGACCATATCGGGAAGCCCCTACAGGATACCACGGCCTGTCATCCATCCTCTGATGAAGAGAAGACAATCGGCGACGATCAGTGCAACGACGCCAGTGGCACCTCGGCGTCTGCCGATCGCACGATTATGGGTGTGTCGTGGTTCGTCGTCAACGCTGCCCTGCTGTCGGCCACTTTTCTATACGCCTTCGACAATACCGTGACAGCAACGGTGCGGCCAGCCATTGTCGATACATTTGGCAGCAGTATAGATATGCTACCGTGGGTTTCAGTGGCATATCCCATGGGTGAAGCTGGCACCAATCCCATCTGGTAAGTTCATCGAGCAGCAGAGCCGCATTTGAGGTACCGATTGCCAACACCTTTTTGTTCACAGGGCGAAACTCAACAAGTTCCTCAACGGTAAATTTGTCTTTCTCGCCGCTCTGCTCATCTTTGAAGTCGGATCTGCGGTTATCGGCTCGGCGTCGTCCATTACTGCTGTCATCGTGGGTCGCGCTCTGGCTGGCTCCGGCGGCTCTGGCATCTATGTCGGAACCATTAGCATGATCACCGGAATGACAACTGCCAAAGAACAAAACCAGTATCTCAACATTGTCGGCATGGCGTGGAGCTTGGGAACCATCCTGGGGCCCATTATCGGATCTGCGTTTGCTGATTCGTCTGCCACATGGAGATGGGCTTTTTACATCAACATCTGCGTTGCCGCCGTTGCCGCCCCCACGTGTATCTGGATCATGCCTTCGGCGCCACCGAGCGTGTCTCTGGGGTTCATGGATGTGGTCAAGGCATTTGACCATGTGGGTGCTGTGCTGTTTCTTGGCTCTGTCGTGTCAACGGTCATGCTGCTGGGCTTTGGCGGCGTCGTGTATAGCTGGGATAGCAGCCAGATGATCGCACTTTACGTTGTCACTGCTGTGCTATGGATTATTTTTGCTCTGCACCAGAAATTCCACATTCTGACGTCGGACCGAGTCTTTCCTGTGCAGTTCTTCAAAGATCCTCTGATGATCGGCTTGTGGATTTGGACAATTGTCGCAATTTCTGACATTGTCGTCACCATCTACACGCTTCCGCTGTTTTTCCAGTTTGTACTGCATGATTCTTCGATGCGTTCTGCAGTCTACACGCTGCCATTTGTCGCATCTGTTGTGGTCAGTGCCGGTATAAGCGGGGGACTTCTGCCCAAGTTCCCGTGGTACAAGTGCTGGTTCATCTGGGCCAGTGCGCTGCTTCTTATCAGCAACGGCCTTCTGTCCAGCATCCACACGCACACATCTAGGGCTGCTATTTGCGGCTATAGCATTATTCAAGGCTTCGGTGTGGGACCCGTCATTCAGCTTGGTTATACCGTGGGCCAGTTGAAGCGTCCGCAGGCGGCACGAAAGGACGTTACGGCGTTCTTCTCTTGTGCGCAGATGGGTGGTCTCGCCTTGTCACTGGGCATCGCCACGTCTGTTCTTATCAACCATGCCACGGAGGAGATATCGTCCATTCTACCCGACGTTCCCCTGAGCGAGATCCGAGGCGCCATCGACGGAGTGGGAAGTAGCCTGTTAGCGACGTTGAGCGAGCATGTTCGTGCTCAGGTCACCAACGCAGTTACTGAGAGTGTAGGCTCTGTGTTTTACCTGAATATTTTCGGTGCAGCGCTTGGCTTATTAATTGCCCTTCCTCTCAAATTGGACAAGCTGGATTTCGCCTCGCTGCAATAACGTACTCGTCTGCTCCAAGCAGACTGGGATTTACGTCATACTTTACTCTTAGCACGATACAACTTTAATCTTCTCAATCAACATTAATTGCTCCGAATTCTTTTTTTTTTTTCTGATTTATCCTAAAAGTGCAGTACAGTAAGCTTTGGAGTAGCAAAATGGCAAGCAACCTTCAATTGTTGGGACCTCAAGGCAGCATCCAATGTAGCTAAAACAGTGCAGGGGCCAGCAATGGACCATCCCACAGAGCGTAGCGCTGGAGAATTTGGCCCGGACCCACGCAAGGAGTCGTAACTCCACATGTGCATGGAGATAAAATGGATTTCGAAACGGATAAAAGGAGGGCAAAATATTTGCAAAATATTGGAACGGAAATGGGATTTCATCCCACAGGGATCTCCGCCCCATTAGCTGTGGGGGCTATATGCACAGTATCCACACAAACTTACGGCCACAGACTTACGGCCACATGTGCATGTCTGAGACGCTCCCGTTGCCGACTTCCCCCTAGGTACCTAGTGGGTAACATTCTGAACAAAGCCAGACAGCAGGGATCCCAATTGGGGAGACCAGTCCGACCCGGAGCTATTAATCCTACCGTGATCCCATCCACTGTTGGTGTCCATCACCCTCCCCCGCACCACTATCACATCCAACATCAATTGATCATTGCACATTGAACAATATGGGCATTTACACTCAACTGCCCGAAGGAATCGACGAGGTCGACATCATTGTCGCCGGCGGTTTGTTTAGCCCACCTCCTCTGCTCATCATACGTTGGTACTAACAAGCTCCTCTCTATTTAGGTGGCACTGCGGGATGCGTCGTTGCTGCCAGGATCGCCGACGCTGACCCGTCGCTGTCCATCCTCGTTATTGAGGGTGGCCAGAACAACAAGGGCAATCACTTGATTGCGTTCCCCCTTCTTTTCCCAACTGCACTGCTTCCCACCAGTACCGCAACCCTCTTCTACAAGGGAAATGCGGAGCCACAGCTGGACAACCGTGAAATGAGCATCCCAACCGGCGGTGTTCTGGGCGGAGGTTCGTCAATCAACTTGATGATGTACAGTCGTGCTCAACGCCATGATTGGGATTCGTGGGCCACTCCTGGATGGTCCGCTGATGAGATGATTCCTTTCTTAAAAAAGGTAGGTTAATGGATTTATTAAAGCTGCGCTCTGAGACCCTTGCGGCCTTGCCATTCTGTACAGTGCTGACTAGCCCGCCATTACTCGCTGTAGCTTGAGACGTATTATGGTCCTGGCCCTGATTCTGTTCATGGAAAAGATGGCCCCATTGTTGTGTCCAATGGATCGTTCTGCTCTGAGCGTGCGACAGAACAATTCCTTGCTGCCGCCAACGCAGTAGGTTATCCCACGGTCAAGGATCTTCAAGATCTGGACACCAGCAACGGCGTTTCACGAGCCCTCCGCTACGTCAGTCCAGATGGACGCCGCCAGGATGCCGCCAGTAACTACTTGCATCCGAAGCTGGAAGATGGAGCACACCCGAACCTTCACGTCCTTGTTGAGACCAAGGTTACCAAGATCCTTTTCGAGGGCAAACGAGCTGCGGGTGTTGAGTTCAAGCCAAACCCTGCCTTCCAAACGGACAACACCAATGTTCAACTCGTCAAGGCCAGAAAACTTGTAATTGGTTCCTGTGGCGCTCTCGGAACCCCATTGCTTCTCGAGAGATCCGGTCTCGGCGACGAAGCCGTTCTCAATAAGGCCGGCGTTCCTGTCGTCGCCAACATCCCTGGAATCGGCCAGAACTACCAGGATCATCATCTCTTGACTCAGCCATACTACAGTGCCTTGGAGCCAAACGAGACGTTTGACGCCCCTCTGGCTGGTAGAATCAACATGGAAGAGTTAATCAAAACGAATGCGCCAATCATGGGGTGGAATGGCCAAGATGCCTCCTGCAAGTTGCGTCCCACTGAGGCCGATGTCAAGGCCCTAGGACCTGAATTCGAGGCGGCATACGCAAGAGACTACCTCTCCACCCCTAACAAGCCCATGGCGCTAATGGCATTGCTGGGCGGCTTCCCCGGGGATCCGACCACCATTAAGCCAGCGCAATACCTCGCAACCTCATTGTTTACCGTATACCCATACGCCAGAGGCCACGTGCATATCACAAGCCCCGATATCGACGCAGAGATCGCGTTCGAGACTGGATTCCTGAACAGTGAGTTAGACGTCAAGAAGCTCATCTGGGCATACAAAAAGCAGCGAGAAATCGTGCGCAGAATGGATGCTTACCGTGGAGAGTTCGTTGGCGCGCATCCGGCTTTTGCTGAAGATTCGGCCGCGGCACTTGTCAAGCTGGACAAGCCAAATGACAAGAATATCCCTGACATCCAGTACACTACAGAGGACGACAAGGTCATTGAGGGCTGGGTCCGTAAGAATGTCGGCACCACCTGGCATTCGCTGGGTACTTGCAAGATCGGTGCGCTGGCTGATGGCGGCGTGGTTGATGCAGACCTCAATGTTCATGGCATTGAGGAGCTGAAGCTTGCGGATCTGAGTATCGTTCCTCAGAACGTTGGCGCAAACACAGCATCCACTGCATATGCGATTGGTGAGAAGGCAGCTGACATCATTTTGAAAGACCTTGGGCTTGCTCAGTGAACTGCCGCGCAGTGAGGATATAGTGCCTTAGATTACAGGCATATGAAGATTAGCGACCTTAGCTATCCATGGTATTGTTATGTAAGTTCCCCCCCTCTGCTCTCTAAAGTCATCTACACATATTTATTATACGCAAGAACTAAAATTTGACCAAAAAGTCTGATATAGAGATGTCAATATTCAGTGCTCCCTTGAGATACGAACTTGATCATCATCTTCCATAAGGGCCTTTAGGCAATGTGCTACGCGGAGAAGACGCCCACACTCACTTTACTGAGCTTGTTGATGAATTCTGGCATTACGAAATGCTATCTGGATGAAGCCACATACACGAGAGACCCCAAAAGCTTGTAGAAAAACGGATGCATTGAATGCCAGCTAAATAACTTCCAAAGGCTCGTTACTTGGATGATTTCGGTTCCCGAATCAGAGAGCGATCCGAGCAAACTGGTTCTTTGGCTTAACAGCTCCCGCTCAATAATTTACTAGTTCCATGACCACTTTCAAAATAATTAGAGTAACTATATTGACCACTGAATTTAATCAGTGAATTTGATCAGTGAATTTAATCAGTGAATTTGATCAGTGAATTTGATCAGTGAATTTGATCAGTGAATTTGATCAGTGAATTTGACCACTGAATTCTATCAGTCAATCCAGACCAGCGAAAAACTTGAGCTGGGGCTTGCCAAGAATCAAGATACTCATTTACATGGCAGGGGGTCTTAGACTATGGTATTGGACATATACTGCTTAACATCAATACCTTTCATTTATTGATCACTCAGTTAAGTAATTGTCAAACAATGTATGGCGAGGGAGTATGTCCATCCGCATATGGCCATTTTGTCACTGAGATCGATGAATTTTGAGATCTGCAACCAATGACCTTCGACCGCTGGCGTTTAATCACATCGACAAGCCATCTGTAGCACACTGATAGACGATCGACCGTGGGATCTCTACATCTAGACCGGATACGGTACGTTTGTTGAATTGCATTCCGTGATCGCAGAAGGATTTTCCGCTCGTTCACCTCGCATGTCGCCGAAGCAAGAGAACTTTGCACAGTTAGAGCAATGATAGTATAGGCGCACCCTTCTCATTCCACGGCAGATCGTAGGATGAAACTGTACGTTTGGAGCATTTGAGGGTGAAATCGCTCGTTTTCGGTCCCGAGGGCTGAAGATTACTTCTGAATTGCAGGGTTTTGCATGAAGTTTCCACCGCCTAGTAAAGCCTAATGGAGCAGCAAGGAATTGCGCCAAGGCGCCCTTTCAGATCGCATGACCGAGAAGCGCCTGGGAGCAACAGAAAATCCCAGGAGCTCACAGAAACGATGAGGCCCCTGGGAACGTTGAGATGAAATTCGTAACGAGCGGATAAGGCACTGCACCAGGGTTGTAGTTAAGTTATTGTTCAGGTACTCATTGCCTTCTACATGTAGACAAGATGGTCTAAAACCTACTAGATATGTATTGAGCAGGTAGGGTTAAAAAATGACCTCAGAATTTGAGCTTATGGACTATCTTTCAACCCTATCTAGTCTGTAGGGGAACACAGCAAAGGTCGCCAGAATTACAGCCAGAATCATACATGACCCTTCTATAAAAAGGTAACATACCTTCGAAGGGACAAAGATCCAAAACATTGCCAAAACAGTCTCCTCCTTGGTCCTGACACGACTGTGCCACGGCATCTGGAATAATTAGCAGAGTGCGTTTTAGTGGCCCTTGACATGAACGAACCATGGACATAGATGCTAAGCATAAGTATTATAAGCATATAATTTAGCTTTCAAGGATTTAATTGCATACCTGAGGATGGTGCAGAGGACAGAAAAGAAGTATCTCTTCTTGGATGTGAATATACATCATGTCAGTGGTGGCTCCGCTCAGTGTAAGGCTCGATACTCATCAATATGTAGATGCGACGAATACCTGAAGCTGTGGAAACTGGCCACAAGAGAGTTGTACGATATCCTATTTAAGGATCTCCAACCAGATACTTTAAAGCCGGAGGTGAGTCTTCTACTATCGAATCAAAGATGAAGGCATCGGGCTCAAAATTTGACGCACCTTTATCATCAGAATGAAGGGAAATGGGAGAAACTCCGAGAACAAACCCGCAATCTTGCGGCACCATACCTCATTCCCATACCGGCTTCAAATTCAACCGCAGCGAAAGGGATGCGCCTGGTGGTCGTTCTAGCCACTCTATCTAGGAAGATAGACCAAGCAATCTTTCAACCGAATTATCTGATCCCTGATAGCAGCTATCTCCGAGAAACTATCAGTAAGCTAGCCGAGACCGACGCTGAACGCGAAGCACATTGCCGATCTGTGATGCTCGCCATTGACCCTACCATGCAAAGTGTAAACCTGCAGTCAAGGAAGCAATCCGTGATACGAGAAGTTTCGCATGGCTTGTACCTACTTCTCTCGACCGATCACTACAGCGCCTTCCAGGAGAAAATTGAGAAGGTCGTTGACAGTGCTACCAAACTATGGAGAGACATACAATGTTCTCCCAGCAAATTTGAAACCGAATTCGACCCGCCGAAGTACGGCGAAGGGGGTTGGAGCGCATTTGAGTTTCCTGGCTTCAAGGACGAAATCGATGATCGTGTCCTACGTCGCCACTCTCTCACTGTTTACCCACAGCTTTGTCTTATTCAGAAGGGATGCAGGGATTGCTTGGAATATGTCATTCGTCTTCCTCAGTCACACAAGCTGTGCAATTTGGCGGCGGACGAGATAGCTCAGAATTCGTCGAGTCCTACTATCAACTGTCTCCCAGCGAAGAAGACCAGACGGCCTTCTGTATCTGCTAGTGGTGGACAGGCATTGGTCATGGGAAATCGTGTTTCAGAGAAGAGCAATGGTGCGCGGTAATCTCGTATTGGCGATACTCGTAATGGATTCCTCCTGTGTATTAGGGGAGCAATAATGATATCAAAAATCAAAATTCCTATGATTGGGACCAAGTACGATAATACCACATTCGTAGATAGCTGAAGAACATCCACCATCACTTTGAAGACTTTCTGCAAGTGTTTGTAATAAAATTTACAAACTCACCATTCTCAATTACCTTGATGATTAAGCTTCGAAATAAGCCTTCAATGAACCACATTTCAACCACATCCTTCAAATGCTCCAGACTAAAAGATTCAAAGAGCTATTTACGTACTCTGTGTTCAACTGGAGGAACAGGAGAATATACTTGCGTTTAAGATTCAGTATTGACCTGGTTGTCATTGTGTAGCGAGGCGCAGCAACTACAGAATGTAGGTGCCATACAAGCCCCACAGCCAGAGCCTGCAATGTGATATTCTTTTCTGAAACAGTACGAAATCCCTTCAATACGGCCATCCAATAGGTACTACAGTCTTAAATTAGCCAAAAGTGGGTAATGTCCTTCGGTGGGGCTTTCGGCAAAACATCTTTCCGTTCCGTGGAGCACCATTGTTCTCCCGTCGGCAGACTGATTCAGCTTGAAACCCATTGTTCGTGATCTTACACTCCGACCCATATATCTGTAGGGCCTCCCCCCCCTACGAGTGTTGGTGTCCTACTCTATCCTGCCACCTCACAATCCGAGTCAACTAGTGAGTGACTTGTACGAATGATAACTAAAACTTCCACGCGTAACCTCAGCGTCTCCAACTGCTTCTAGGATCGACCGGCGGCCACACTCGGATACCCCAATCAGTTATTGCATTCTTCCTACGATGCGTTCCAGATCCAACGTAGAAGTTCCGCAATACTCAGTAATATGAAACCATTTAAAGATGGACCAAAGCAGTTCACCCAATTACAAAGAACTACTTGAGAAGGAAATTGCGCGGCGAACGCAGGCAGAGAATGAAGAAGCCATGCGCAAAAACAGCAGGAGCTAGCAGAAGAGCAGCGAAGACAAGCAGTGGAACAAAATGCCCAATTTACACGGAAGACATCCTTACTGGAATATATTCGAACTTGCCACAACTTACTCTCCCGGCCATTGCGGGTCAGAACACCGTCACGATCCACGAAAGGCAAGATACCTTCACCCAAAGGGAAGTTTTGCCCTGCGCGACTACTTCCTTGGACACGCTACGCCGCTGAACAGCGGGACATCTATGCATCTGTTTGCAATTATCTCGAAGCCTCGACCGACACCCCCCGGAGATCATTCCCAACGGTCGCAGAAATCGAAGCCCTTGCTGGATCACTTAGCAGCCCTCTGGGCAGTGAAAGGGACCTGGAAAGCTATGAGCGATTCGCCGTCGAGAACCACGTACACAAGATTATATCGGAGCTATGCCAAGTTCCGGAAGCTCGACAGTTCTTCCACATCGGAGACGGGGTGTGGTTTGACAGTCATAGTAATACACTGGAGGATGATAATGGCGAGACCTCTACATCGCTTGATGTTGAAGGTCGCTCGTCTACTCAGTACCGTCCGCGACCGGATCAATTCTGTATCCACCGAGTAGACGATCGAAACTCTCTGCTACTGACTGTTGAGTACAAGCCACCTCACGGTGGAAAACTTACGTGTTGGCCTCCGCCCCCAAGTTGACTTCTGGAACGATATTGTTCAACGGCAAGAAATACCTACCGATGAACCCGAGAAGTTGGTATACAACGCGGAACAGATGGTTGGCTCAGCTCTTATTCAGGAATACCACGATATGATTTGGGAAGGGCTTGAATACTCCTATATGACCATAGGCCTTGCTCTTGTCCTGCTTCGTATTCCCCGAGAGGCCCCCTCTACACTGCTTTACTTCCTTTGTGAGCCTAGTATGGATTTTGATGGTGACGATGACCAGAATTACCTAGAACCAAAAACGTCTATCGCACGAGTACTTTGTTTAGCTTTGATGAGCTCCCTCTCTTCTACTCGTGACCACGCCTGGCGGAACTGGGCTATGGAGCAGTTGAATACCTGGGAAACTAGCTTTGATCTTGTGCGGTCGCAAATTCCCGACGAGGAGCTATGGCAAGTCCCGCCGGGCTCAGAATATACGGGCTCACCCCACACTAGTTCTGAGGGCGCAATTTCTGAATGGTTACCTTCGTCTCCTCTCCCCTCACCCACCCCACAAGGTCGAGCACAAACACGAACCACCTGTGCACCTCCACAGACTACTCACCACACGACCGACTCTTCCGACGACTCAGAATCCAACCAGGCAGCTCCTGGACTAAGCCGAAAACGAAATTATAGGCGAGTGATGTCATCCTCTCCCCAATCGAGTTCAAGCGGCGCCCATCCAAACAAGGGAGGCCGGCCACGACAACATTCTGCCGGTTACTGTACTCAAAGATGCCTGCAAGGTCTTACGCTGAATGGCCAGTTAGATTTGAATTGTCCAAATGTTGATTTACACCGAAAGCATGGAAATGGCACTCAGCATCCAATAAATGTTCCTGAGTTTCTCCGTCAGCTGAATCATCAACTAAATCAAGACATTGATCATAACTGCACGCCTTTCGGCGAATGCTGGGAATTTGGAGCGCCTTTCAAGGTCACTTGCGCTCATTACGGTTATACACTGGTGGGCAAAGGAACAACAAGTCAGCGGTGGAAACACGTCAAGCGGGAAGAAGAAGTATACCGCATACTTCGGAAAGCACAGGCGTCTGCCGTACCGGTATTTGTCGGCACAGTCAGCCTTGCAATGCCATATCACCTCCACGGTGCCGGTACGATAAAGCACATGCTCCTGATGGCTTGGGGTGGCCATTGCATGACATCTTTGGAAAAGTCAACAAAAATGGATGATGAAGCTAAACGGTCCCGAAACGAGATTCTTTCACTTGGCGTGGCTCATCAAGACTTTTGTGACAGGAATCTCTTGTGGAATGATGAGCTTCAACGAGTTCTCATCATTGACTTTCATGATGTGGTGCTCCAGCATCATTCAAGAAGGAGGCTGGTTGGTTCAAAGAGAAAGGTTTGCGGCAAATTTCTGCCGCCAAGCAAGCGTCATCAGACTGCGCTTGCCTAATTTTTTCCTTAGTGTGAATAATCGAGCGTGGAGTGATGATCCCACATCCTGAGATGATCCATTTTTGCTTCTCCAAGCTGATGAAATTTGTATGGTTTCTAGATGAGAATACTAGTCGTGCTAGGATTATTTCTTTTGTCTTTACGAAAATTATACTAAAATCTAATAAATCATCAACTAGGAGCTCAAAGCGATTTTAATATTCCAGAAATAACATCTTTGTAGGCTACGTATATTCACATCAAAAGGCGCTACTGCCGCACTATTCGGAAAACTCCCTGGGGATTTAATCAGAAATGCTTAGCTCACCGCTTAACTTTTGTGGCAAAGTTGGTACCGCCTCTATCGCGCCAAACCAAGTAGGTCCCTTTCCTTCGAAGGGCAACCTTTCTTTGTGCCAGTCATAATAGAAAAGGCTGTTCTGACGCCTAACATTAAGAGATTGTCTCCATGTGTTTTGCTGTCTTATGTACCCGCCTGAACTGCCTGATTTCTGGGAATGGACTTCGTACGTCCCTACCCCTGGTTACCTAGACCGCGAATGGACGCCATCAGTAACCTGCCTTTCGCTCAATCCTGAGGACCTAGTTGGTGGATATTCACCCCCCTTGCATCAACATCCGTCCGGCCGGCCGAGATTTGATTATGCCGCTGAACGTACTGTATTGATGGAAGTGCATAGGATAAACAATCTTCGGATAGTATCCACTACCAGATCGAGTGGAGGGTCAAATTGAACAATCGAGTTATACTCAAGGATACAAAACAAGACCTGACTCAACCGCGTACATCCTACTGGAAACGCATGGAAGAGGACACTAGTAATGTTCTACGAAGGCAGACAGCCCGTGGCCGACGGGTGAAACTAGATGATACTGAAATGATGTTATCGGTGAACTCCCAACGAAACATTGACAAGAATTTTGAAGGCACTAATGTTGACTGGACAGTGGTGGAGAAACAGCTACTAACGTGGGCCCATTCTGTTACGTCGCGGCAAGAGGATCCGACTTCAGATATCGATCAACTACGTAGAAGACACTGCATCATTCATCATCCTATTCTTCCGGTACCCGTCGGAGTATCTTGAGCAGTAGGCTAGCCACGTCATGTATTTTGTGCATGTCTTTGAAGTCAGAGGAAATTTGGCAGGTAGAACAGCATCGGTTTCTCTCCATATTGCTCATAATACTAATGGTTGGGAAATGCGAAGCACTGCAGAATCCCGTTGTTCTTCGGGAAGTAACTGGTTGATAGAAGAGATAACAGTTGGCTGCCCTTGATGGACTTGGAAACCACTAGTCACGGTGAACTCCAAAGCTCGATTGCGGATATGATGACACTGTTTGATGGAGATCTTTTCTCGTGCAACCATGTACTGTATGTAGGCTCTTGTGGGCAGGTTGCAGCGCTGTAACGAGAAGACTGAGATAGGCGGAGCTGTGAATACAAATGGAACACTTGAGTATACAATTTTTGAGCTTCGGAAATGGAAATTGATTCATAATCAAGGTAAAGATTTCGCGTAGTTGTGTAACAAAAGAAAATGAAAGCTTGGCACCACGATCCCGCCAATGAAGAATCGCAAAGAGACATCTCTCCAGCTTTCGCTACTACATTCCATTGATGCATTCTCAAGATTCAGGTTCATGGACTGCCCGAAATATTATCAAAGCCCCTTTCGCAGTTTCCGATGCCTCTCTGAATAACCCAGTTGTGGAGATCAAGTCATTTCGCCGGCTTGCTATTGGAGAAGTTCTCTTCCGTCATCATATCATCCTCATAAGCAAATGTGGGACCTATGAACATAGTATGTATTTTGGTTAAAGTAACATTCTGTTAGAGTTGTCCTAGGCCGTGACTATAATTGTGCTGGTGACAGTAACCCAGACACCGGCATCTGAAGATGACTCATGTTGGGTTGTCGTAAAAGACGTACCTGTAGGTGAGCTTGTGATGAGTGGGGCCGTACTGGACGGGGTTGATAAGGTGCTGGAGGATGACTCTGCGGATAACTCGAAAATACTGGTAGACTACATTATATTAGTGCGCTTTCAAAATACAATAAATCCCAATTCTAGAATATTTCGAATATATAATACCTTTGGGTGCGATGGAGTACTGCAGCTGCCAGCTTGAAGCCCATTATCAAGTATACAAGCCAATTTATCTTTCTCTTTGTTGATGAATGTGACAGCTCCCGAGCGGCTGACTTCAATCCAAGCGACCTGTGAACCATTCTCTGTACCGCATACGTTGACCTTAAGCTTTGGATATGGAAGGCGGGTACCATTGACAACCTTTGTCAAGTCTTAATTGTCGTCTCGAGGCAAAAAAATACACATCAATCTCTTGAACGCCACTCTGTGCGCGGCTTTGATCAAACAGGTACAGTTGGAGAGATGACTGCTGACAGCCAGCCAATGTGTTGATGTGGTCGTCATCAGTTGGTTCTGCCACCGCTTAAGAAATCTCTCGCTGGCCGCGGGGCAGTGACATATCACGGATTACGTTATCTTCCAGCTTCGGGCCGACAACAAACCCGATATGAGTATCATCACGTGCTATCGTGATTGTCTTCTTTGTTGTCATCGAAAGTCACCGCAAAATATACCCACAAGTTCACAACGATGGCAGCGCACCGTCACCAGTCCTCTCTAGAGGGGGTTTTGGACATCTCAGTACCCTTTTCATGAACACCACAACAGCATAAGACTGCAAGGACCCTTGTGATCAGGCTTATACGTCATTATGGCCCCTATCATACCTGGAGGGGTTTTCTTTATGGGAACCCGAACAAATAAAAATGCTCAACGGCGGTCTAGAAAAATTCGCTGGGTATATTGTTGAAAACTTTCTACTTCCTCGTATGCTTATTCCCTACTTGTACATGTTCTGGAACTATAATGAGCAGATGTTAACTCGCAATTGCAGTTAGAGCCTCGTTAGTCAAGACACCACAACCAACTCCCACGTCGTTATTATTGCTGCAAAGCTCAACGCCGACCAGAACAAGGCAGCGTGTATCTGTCTTGCGATAGAGCTGCCTTGTACGCGACCGCTACCGCTGTGTAGTGTCTCGAAAGTTCGATAGAGCCAGAAAACGTTTCGCAGGGAACTCGGAATCTTGTTTAGACGATGGCGGAAAGCTGTTAAAGAATGAGGCCAGTGATCAATTCTAATACTTAGAGGTTGCCCGTCGGCCAGGAGCCTCCGCGCGTCACTGCCTTTGGTCAGGTACACGACTATTGACCTATATGGCTTTGCGGCCTCCTTGCTGCTAAGCCACGTCATCTTGGCGACAGTGGTGTCGTTCTCCTTACCCAGGGCTGCCGCCGCTCTAGTTAGGATGTCATGGTTTTCATCCAGCACAACTGCCCTCTTTACGCTGTCGACCTTGATCGGATAGAGCTCGTCCCGAAGCACCCGGGCTCCTATACTGATCTTTGCTTCCACTACTTTCTTAACCAGCTGGTACTCGGCTTCATTGCGATACGCGATTTTGATCTGGTTGGGATTTCTTGGACCCACAGTAACCGCGCGACAGCGCCATTGAGTGTGATCATCCATCGTCCGGATCTGTCTCGATTGTGGCCCTGATTGAGCCCGCGGATACTTTCTCACTTTCGCGTTCGGTTATCTTCGAGGTATCCATCGTGCAGTATAGCGTGTCCGTGAGCGTGGTTGGTGTTGTGTTTAACGTCGAAAGAGTCCGTATGTTGCTCGGGTGACTAAGTGGAGGAGTACGGGCGACATCTACATAGGATGGGGAACTAGTGGAAGACGGGGCGCTTATTTCTTCGCGCAAAGATTAGATCTCGCGGAGAATCTCATCGTGGTTATCCTGGTTGTTCTGAGAGCATGCCTCGGTGTGGCATTGCGGTGTTAGAGGTCTATCTGTCAGGATCTGCAGGTCGTGCCGAACTTCTGCGAGCGGCGCTGAATTCTTCTTTGGCCTTCCGCAGCTCTTCCTTATGCAATTCATCTCGCACTTTGATCTCTTTCCGGAGTTTGACGAGCTCTCGCATAAGCCTAGAGGCGTTCGGGTCCTCACTCTGTGTGGAGGAGTCCGACGTTACCGCTTCTCGTTAGACTCCTGGCTTGGCCTGGGTCTTCTCCTTCTACTGAAAGCGCGTATTTCTCTGCTGAATGTCGATTTCTTGCTCTTGGTCATCGTTGTTAGGCGGTCTAGCGGTGCGTTTTGGTCTTAATACTCGTGGCGGTTCAGGGGTTCGCGTCTCGGCCCGTCCCGCCATTCTGTGGACAGTACAGTCGAATTTTCCAAGCAAGGTCACTCCAGTTGGCAATCGCTCTTGCCGAGTCTTCTATAGTTGCGTGCTTCCTTCCCGAGTAGGTATAGTCGATTAAAAGTGGTATAGGGTGTTACGGACCTACAGGGGGCCGCACCGCCCGAGGGGCAATTATACCCAATCATCCAGGATGGAAGGAGCGACGTG